>PVKS010046037.1:0-13504 GCA_004027875.1 Aplodontia rufa
CTCTGGGTGCTGGGGCCCACACACATGAATCCAGGACCTCTGGGTGCTGGGGCCCGCGTGTGCGAGCCCACCTCTTACCTCCAGGTGTCTTCTCCTGGCTGCGACATGCAGAAGCCGCAGGAGGTGGTACTGCTCTGCTTGCTCCAGCTGAGACATCAGGGCCAGGAGACCCGTCAGGTGTCGGTCAATCTGCTGAGGTCGCTTGTCGTGCACGGCGGGCAGCACCCTCAGCAGCGTGGCATTTCCTGTTGAGGACAGAACACGGGCAGTGGCGGCTTCACTGCCAGCGCAGCACCTCTGCACTCGCGCACAGCATCAGCACAGGCTGAGAGCCGTGACTCCTGTTAGAAACACACAGCCCCTGGCTTCAAAAGTCTCCCAAAGCGCGATTTAAATCATGCCCAGAAAGGAAACAAATGTCTTGCAATAGAATGGGCACTATCCCCTTGTGGACATGTTTTCCTGAGTCGTGCAGCACAGGGGACAGCAACAGACCACACCCTTGAGAAGGAACCGGTTCTGTAAAGAGCGCAATGCAGGTGGAGTCATAGCGGGATCTGTTCAAACCAACCAAAACCCGGTGCCAAGGAACGGGTGCGCCCCAGACCGCAAGGGCCAGAGTCAGAACGCGGACACGATGCCCTGTGTTTACCAGGTTTAGAAAGCAGCCTTGCAAATTTGACCCCCCAGTTTCTGCACTATTTAGATTTAAATCCCCAGTTTCTGCACAATTGCAAGAGAGGTTTAGACTCAGCTCGTGCGTCACAAATATAGACAACTGCATTTAAAATGGCAAAACTTCAAGAAAGATGTTACCTAAGCTGTGGGACTTATCTTCAAGTGACATATGGGAAGCATCTGCTTATTGATTTATGGTATGGATTTTTTTTCCCTCAGTAGTGTCTAGGGGATTGGTTTCCATGGATCTTTTGAATGAGAATTGTCTTGATTCCACTTTAAACTTGGCTTCGTGTATAGAAGGGGTACCCAGAAATCCTCCAATAAGCAGAAATGGCACATATGTGGCCCTTCATTAGGTCCTGGGAATGTGCTTACATACAAGAGATGTCTAGTTACAAACATCAAGGAAAGATGGCCAGGTTTTCAGAATACTAGTGTTTATATTCAGTGAGAGGATGATTCTGGATAGAATTGAATGCATTTGGGTAATGATAAATATGGAAAGAAGGTTGGGATTTTCAGAATATCAATATTTACATTCAGTGAAAGGGTGAGTATGGATAACACTGAATGTATTTGGATAACAAAAAATAACAAGAACTGCTTTTTCCATATGTATTTCATAGCAGGAGTCTCCAACAAGTCTTAGCCATATCCCCAGAGTGCAAGAGGGTGGACATACTCAGGAATTCTTTTTTAAGGAGTTGCATCCATCAGTATTCAGTTTCAACAATGTAATTTTAAGCAATTTGTTTGGTTTGTTGGCTGTTTATTCTTATTAAGAGCTTCTCCTTAAAGGGTCAGGAGGTTTTAACGCAGTACACCATCTGTACAGAACACGCCAGATCCAGAACGTGGTTCTGCACATGCTCTGATCAACGGAGGATGAGCGAGGTCATGTGGGATGGACTGCAGGGGACTCCAGGGCAGGAAACTGTTGCATGGATTTTTGGTATAGCACTTGCTAAAAGCCCTGGGAGCTTCGAAGGGGAAAACCCTAGATTAGTCATTTGCAGCGGACTTCAATTTTAATCAAATAATAAAAAAATAAATGCAGAAGAACTTTTCTGGACTAGAAATGAATGAAGACATCTGGTTGCAGAGATCCTATCAATTCCACTTACAAATTACAACTTTCTTTTTAATCAGGAAGCATTTTTGAATTTCTAGAATGTTCTCAGGTGATGTCCATGATCCCCTGGACCACTTAATTCAGCAGTAAGTTGTGGTGTGCCCCTGGGAGTTAAGTTTCTAGATGCACCAAAATTTCTTTGTAAAGTGATGGTGTTAGCTTTCTATAAATGCACAAGAACTTATCATAGTTAGTGGCCTAGAACAAAGTATGCTTGCTATCTTCCACTTAAGGATGTCTAACAGGAGTCTCATTGGGCAGAGACCAAGGGTAGGCAAGGCGGGGTCCTGGTGGAGGCTCCAGGACCCGGCATTCCTTGGCTGGGGCACCTCCCTTCTTCACAGCTGACAGTGGTGCCCACACATCCCCCTGTCCTCCCGTGGCTGAGTCTGTCTCTGCCTCCCTCCTTCTCTTTTAAGGATCCTGCGATTTACCTTGAGCCCACATGGATAATCGAGGGTTGTCTGATTGGGCCACCTTGCTCGAGTCAGCAATGCAGCCAGCTGATGGGTCGTGGCCAGGACTGAACATCTCCTGGGCCTTTGTTCTACCTCCTGCCAGGAGGATAAGGGTCTCCACTCCCACCCACACAAGCCTTTCTGTGGCCCCAGGTCCCTGCCAGCATTTGGTCTTTCCAGCCACTGACTTCCATTGGCTTTTGCAATTCCGATGGGTACGAGTCATTTCCTCTTCTGTGATTTAGCCATTCATTTCTTGCATTTTCTATTGAGATGTTTGCATTTTTTATTGATTTTTCAGAAATTGAAATTATTGTGGAGACAATTATTGGTCTCTCAATGTGAAGTAGCAGTCTTAATACAGTTGATCTGCTTTTCAATTTTTAACTGTATTGTTTACAAGGTATTTTTCTTTCGTTTAGTGAGAAACCTTTCTCTACTCAAGATTCATAAAAATATTTCCCCATCTTTCTCCTAAAAGCATTATGGGTTTGGGTTTTCTTTACTTGTTTCCTTTGTTTTTGTTTTTGTTTTTTAACGCAGAGGGGCTCTACCACAGAGCCATATCCCCAGCCCTTTTTATTTTTATTTTGAGACAGCATCTCACTAAGTTGCCTTGGGCCTCTCTAAATTGCCGAGGCTGGCTTTGAACTTGAGATCCTCCTGCCTCAGCCTCCCTAGCCACTGGGATTATAGGTGTGCACCATCATGCCCTGATGGTTTTGTATTTCCATACTGACCATCTGGATTTTACTTTTGTACATACAAGGAAGGAGCCTAATTATACTTTTTTCTTGTGTATAAGCAATTGTTCCAGCACCACTTCGTGAGTGGCCGTGTGTTGCTCTTTGGATCTGTAGCACCTCTTTGACAACCAGGCTTCTCACACTTGCCTGGTTCTGTTCATGGCACTCATCTATCCCTTTATCAATTCCACATTTTCCTAATTACAAAGGCCTTATAATTGTGATATCTCATAGGGGGAAATTTCCTCATGTTCTGTTTGTTTAAATTCCTCTTTGATGACTTATACAGATTTCAGCAACAGTTTATCAACTTCTTTAAAAAACAGGCCTGGATTCTCTTTCCATATTGAATATACAGACTGGTATAATTGACATTTTTGTGACACTAAGTCTCCCCATTCTGGAATATGATTTATCTTTCCCTCTGTGTAGATATTCTTTATGTCTTTCAAGAAAGGGCTGTAATATTGGCTGTCCTTCCGTATCCTTTATCAAATTGATGTCCAGGCATCCTACACATGCTGCTGCTACTATAAATGGAAGCTTTCTCTGCCAAAGGAGATTTTCAATTTATCTGCTAGTATTAGGAAAACAATGGATTTTTGCATGGTGGTCTTACATCTAGCAAAGTTTGCTCAATTCCCTTATTAGTAATGTCTTTTATATCTTATGGGTTTTCCGTATGAGTAGCCAACCCCTGACGAAGGATGACAGGTTTTTCTCTCCATCTTTATTCCTGCTCTTTCGTCCCTGTCCTTCTGTCCCAGCTCCCTGGCCGGAATCTCTTGTTCTCTGTGTCTCAGAGCACCCTCACATTTTTACTGTTTTTAGTGAGTGTGTTGGCAAACATTTACGATTCTGCACACACCTGCTTGTACGGGGTTTTGTTACATTGTGGGGGGGAAGGTCCTCCCCAGCCCACTTGCTGAAGGCTTGCTTGCAGCCTGGGGTGCTCTTGGTTTGGTGATAGGAGCTCCAGGGTCCCTGCCACTTTTTCTCTCTCCTCCTCTTTGCCATGAGGTCAGCAGCCCTGCTCCTCCACACACTCCCTGCCCCATGTCCTGTGACAGTGCAGGGAGCCACAGACTGAAGCCTCTGAAATGCTGAGCTGACATAAATCTCTGTTAAGTTGATTTCCCTCCTATATCGTGTCACATCGATGGGCAGCTAACACGGCGTTGAGATTTACATTTTATCCATTTAATTAAGTTCTGTGTCAAGTTTGATGGCGAGGGTTGAATTTGATCAAATGCTTTTTCTCATAGGTTGACCTGATCATGTAATTCTTATTGAATCAGCTAATGTAATAAGTTGATATAAGATTAACCATCTTGCAGTTTTAGAATAAGCCCAACGTAGTTATGCTTTGTGCATACTTTGCTGGGTTTGGTTAGCTGATATTTTATTTAGAGCTTTTGAATCTATGCTCTTAAATGAGATGAGCGGCAATTTCCTTTTCTTTTAAGGTCCTTGTCTAAGGTGAATTTAGCACATTCCTGCGCACTCCATCACCAGAAGCCCTTTGTATGAGACGGGGCTCATGTGTTCCTTAAACATTTCAGAGAGATTGCCTACCACACTGCCAGGCTGCATATATTTGATTACAGCAACATTTAAATTATGTAGTGTAATCTCTGTGTGCTTCAACAGATCTGTTTCTTTTGTTATTTGAATGTAAGCCACAACAGATGAACCCATCACTTAGTTAACTCTTCCTCCGCAATCAGGGATTAGTTGATTTATTCCTATATTCCGTCAATCTTCGGTGTGTATTTTTGGAAACATTACTAGATACTTCCAAGATGTCTTCCTACTAAGGAGTTTCTTTAACCATGATGATTTAATTATTCTTTAACAGCACCCTTATTTTTACTTATGCAGCTATTCTGGATGTCTGTTTGCACTGGATATCAGCTCAGTATTTGCCCAGTATGCTTCCTTCATCCACTTCCCTTTTAATCCTTCTAATTTCTTTTAAATTTTCAACATTTCTATTTTCTTACGTCTTATGAGTTTCTATCTATCATAAGTGACATATAGTTCAATTTTCAAAATATTCTGCAAACCTTTATTTCTTAAGGGGAAAACATGTTTCATTAACATTATATTTGGGCTTGTTTTTTATTTATTTGTTTTGTTTTATTTAAAGAGATTCAATTTTTATTTATTCTTTCTTCATTTTTTTCCCTCCACTTAGTTGTGTATGTGGTGCTGGGGTGGAAGCTGCATCCTCATGCAAGCCAGGCAAGCATGGGACCGCTGAGCCGCCGCTCCAGCTCCTTGGATTTGTTTTTAACCGCGTCATATTGTGCTTCTGAGATCTTGAGTTAACTGTGCTTTTGTTTCCTCCACTGCTCTGCGGAATATATCAAAGGGTTTTTGTTTGTTTTTAATTCTCTCTATCCCTTCTATTTAAACATTATTTCCTTCTGGTTTTGGTGGCTGCACTCAAAATTATAACAAACACTCTTGAACAAATAAATTAGCTTTTTTAAAATCATTCTCCTAAACATTGAAAGGATTTTAGGTACTGAACAGAAAATGAGTGTATTTTGCATTCCTTTTATTTCTGTTTTCCAGATCATTAATATTCTCTTCAGCTTTGCCTGATTAGTCATTTAATCCATTCCTTGAGGTTTTAAGTATGTTAGTCTTTTTATTCTAGTAGCTACCTTATTTTTTGACATTACATTATTCTTTCTTGTATTTCTACTCCCTTCTTTTAGTTCTTAAATAATTTTAAACTTATTTTCCAATTTTGAGCTGATATTTTAAATAAGTGAAGTCGTTGGGGAGGTTTTTTCATGCTGTTCTCGGTTCTGTTGAGACTCAGTTATGGTGGCTTGTCCCCTGGCATGTTTATATGTCTTGGATTGAGCATACACTTTTTAACTGTGGCAGATGGTCCTAAACATGTGATGGCCAAAGCCATCCACCCATAGGTGTCTTGTAATGTTCAGTAGAAGAAAACCATGCTTGCTGCCCGTTTCTTCATGTTTGGACATAGTGGGGTTTCACCCCTGAGATCCAATATGTAGCCCTCTGAGGGTCCTGGCCTTAGGGAGAGTCTCACCTGTAACTCCCCATCCCAGCCCAATCTCTGCGCTCAGGTGGCCATCAACACTTGGTTATGGCTGACAACCCATCTTCCTTGGCCCCTCTCCAGCAGTGACCGTACCCTTCCATTTCTGTTTCTCTGTGTATGGTTGATCCTGAATAATTTCCTTTATTGAGCACTTTACCCCTGAGCTACATCCCATCCCCCTTATCCCCCAGGCTTTTTTTTTTTTTTTTTGGAGACAGGGTCTCACTAAGTCTGAGGGTCTTGCTAGGGTTCCCAGGCTGTCCTGACCTTGTGATCCTCCTGCCTCAGTCTTCCAAGTCCCTGGGATTACAGGTGTGTGCCACCAAACTGGCTTTGGAGCCTGTCTGAATTTTGTATCTTTTGTTACTATTATTGATTGCAATGTAAACGGTTTCTAAATGGTTTTCCAGGAGAGTATGCAGTTTTCATAGTCCTCCACGTATTCTCAGAAGTCAGTACATTTACTTTTTTGACATGATCTTTGCCTCAAAGCCTCATAGAAAAATATAATGTCCAAGTACTACTAGACTGAAAAGAAACAAGCTTAAACCAGTTTACCCTCCCCCCAGCTCCTTTCCCTGTTGGGTTTATGCATTTTTACTGGCCATTGAACTCGTCTTAATAAAAGTATAGTTGCAACTGCAAAAGGATTAAAGACAAGATCACTCAGAATCAACTTGGCCTCTAGAGTCCGGGGAATTCTTAATGTGTTGGTTTATCCTGGAACCAGAGCCGTTTTCACGGCTTCAGAGTGTCCAAAGCGAGAGAGAGAGAGAGAGAGAGAGAGAGAGGAGAAAGTTTTCTACACAGGGTTGTGAAATAATAAAAACTCACATAAAACTCCAGAATGATTGTTTGCGTCCACACCTCCACTCCCACCGAGTTGACTCCCCACCCCCTCATCCCCAGCGCTGAGGATTCGGGTTACAGCTGCTAATCCTCAGGGGCTTGGTCCAGCCGGCTTCTCCCCTCTTCCCGGCTGACCCTCCTCCAGTTGATCTGCCTGCAGTGCAAGCCTGTATGGCTCAACATTGCGCAACGACCACGTCCCCCTCCACCCAGCCCCCTCCCCCAGATCCAGGGGGACTCCGGTGCGGTGCCACCGGCATTACTCACTCGTCCCCATTCAGGCTTGGGGTTTATTAAGCCCTGGCTCAGCCTCACGCTCTCACTCCCCGCTCTCCGCTCACTGGAGCCCTCGCCTTCTCCTCCCTCCAGCCAGGACCGGCCTGCGCTTCTCCAGCCATGCGCCTCCCCGGGATCCTGCTCGGCGCTCTGTGCGCCGCGGTGCTGGCGGAGACCTCGGACGACTATGACCTCAAGTACGTGAACATGGACAACGAAATCTTCAACGGCCTCCCTCCCACCGAGGACCGTGAGTTCTCTCTGCCAACCCCAACTGCACACCCGCTTCTTCTGGTGTAGATAATTCCCATAAACGCAGTAGCTACTGGGACAAGACAAAGATTATAGCTTGCTTTTGCAAAAGGGAGAGATAATTGGGGAAAGTGGGAGGGTTGGAAAGCTTATCTCTGTAGCAGACACATCCTGCGTTGGCCCTCACGAAATCGCCGCGTAAACGGCAATTTGAGAGTTCACCTTAAACTCCCCGGGACCGAACAGCTGCCTGGTTCTTGAGATGTTTCCACGCTGTTATTCGGCTCTGTCCTTAGGGAAGGGGAGGCCCGATGGGGGCGGGCTGCGCTCGGGGACCCCCGCGGGAGGCCTGGCGCGCGGTAACCGTGTGTCCCGCGCTCCAGCCACGCCGTGCGACTGCCGCCGGGAGCACTCGGAGTGGGACAAGCTGTTCATCATGCTGGAGAACTCGCAGATGCGCGAGGGCATGCTGCTGCAGGCCACCGACGACGTCCTGCGCGGCGAGCTGCAGCGGTTGCGCGCGGAGCTGGGTCGGCTGGCGGGCGGCCTGGCGCGGCCGTGCCCCGAGGACTCCGGGCTGGCGGGCGCGCTGGACCAGCTGCTGCGGGCCAGTCGCGACACGGGCCGCAGGCTGGCGCGCCTGGAGGGAGCCGGGGAGCCGGGCGCGCTGCTGGAGGAGCTGAGGCGGGCGCGGGCGGAGCTGCGCGCTCTGCGGGGCTGGGCGGCCCGGCGCTGGCTGCCAGCAGGTAAGCACGGCGCGCTGCGGGCGCCGCGGGCTTTAGACAGCATCCCAACCCAGGCGGTCCACTGACGCAGACACCCGATCTCAGGCCCGCGCTGCCGGGCTCCCCTGGCCGCGGAGGACGGCGCGGCCCACTTCCCTCCGCTGGGGATTTCCAGGGCCTCCAATTCCGTCCCCGCTCTCTGCGGGAGCTCCGGTTTCCCCCCGCTATTTCAGCCCCCACCCCACCCCTCGGAGTTGGAGACTTGGCTGAATCGGAGCTCTGGAAAGGTCAGCCAGGTCCCCAACTCCCCTACCCCACCCCCAGCCCTGCGCTAGGGGTTGGGGAATTGGTTAAACGGAGGAAGGGGGAGCGTGTGCGGGACGTGCAGGAGCTGGGCACAGGCGGCCCTGCCCCACCCCAGGGACTCAGGCCAGTTCCCACTAGGTGAACCTGTCAAAGGTTTAGCAGATTAGTGTCAATTCAGAAAACACAACTAAAACTTTTCTTGAGAATTTCAGAAACTAAAACGAACAATGCCCCCCTTCCCTTCATTAGCAATGAAGCAACTTCTGTGGGGTGCGGTAGGGATAGGAGTGATAGGCATGTTTCATTGAAAATCTCGGAAACCGTGCAGGGACGTCTTGGCTCCCTATCTGAGACTTCGCCAGCACAGGACAGGTTTCCTTACACATTAAGCAGGGCTTCAGAGGAGAGAAAGCATAAAGTCTATAGAGCCTCTGATGACGGGAGACAAAAGATAATCTGTTTTAATGCGTGAAGTTCTTTGTTTCTTGCAAGCCATACAAAGTCACTGTACATATAATGTACCCGAAAAACACAAGAATTACCCACATTTTCATCTCCACCTTTGCATATCAGAGCAGAAGAGGTGTATAGTTCTGAATTCTAAAATGTTGATTCTCATTACATTCACTAATACTTTTACCCAAATGCTTTAATTTGCCCTCTGTTTGGTCTCCTGCCAGTTCAGCTCCTAAGGGATTCCTGATCCTTTTGTTGTTAGCTAAGAACCTGGTTTTAATTTTGTTTGGTCTTTGATAATAGAATTAGGACAATCTCTTAGTTAAAAGCCATTTCATGAGTTCCTGACATTTTAAAGACACATAAAGAGCCTCAATCACTGGTCCCAAACGCAGCACAAAATCTTCCAAAGAACAGCAGCTCCACTCTGTGAAGGCCATAGCTAGTGCAGACTGGAGAGAGGAGGGGTCTCCCAGACACAGGAATGCTCTGGAATGTGATCCTGACCAGGGGCTCACTTAAACAGGAAGTCAGTTAATTGGATTGCAGTAGGCAGTAGGAGCTCTCTTGAACACCACTTGACTAAAACTTAACCGACCAGAATATCTCAAATGCCCTTGGATAGGGTAATCTTTTGTTTTATGATCTTTGATTTAATTAATGCAGCTAGAAAAAAAATTGGACCTAGCATTTTCATTAAAAAATGCCTTATTAAAAATAAATTTTAAAAAGCTTTGGCATTAACTTTTTCAGGGAACATTGAAAGGCCTTTTACAGATAACAGTGAGGCCTGGAGAGATTATGGGACTGGTCAAAAGCTGCACAGTAATCATGAGCAGCAAAATAATTGAATTCCAGCCTCCCAGCTGAATCCAAGGATTCTATTATTTAGAGGCAATGTGCTATGCTGTTAAAGGTGTGGTCTCTACAGCCAGATTGCACAAGTTAAAATCCCAGTTTTGAAACTTATCAGGCAGTTCTTTTGGCCTCATTTTCTCGTCTGTAAAATGGGAATAAAAAGTCTATTTTTTAAGGTTGGGATGAGGATGGATTAAAATAACATACCAGTGGATTAGTACAATATTGGGCACATAGTGTGACTATCCATTAGTCATTGTTTTCATACACTGTTGCCTTCCAAAGGGTAGTTTTCTGCAAACTTTTCAAAGTTCACAAACATTTGAGACCATGTTGAATATTAAAGTATATTCCCCAATAACATCACTGTGCTAGAATTTTGTTTACAAGGATATGTTGATAATGGCGCATACAATGAGGTGGGTCCATTGGGTTTCACGGGTTTATTATTCTGTGATGCTAGTGGAGGCAAGAAGAGGGAAGCCAGTTGGGCTCTGAACCCCTGGGAATTACAGACTCATTGTCTGAAGTCAGCTCACTGTGATTCAACATGAAAGAAAGAAAGAAAGAGAAGAGAAGAGAAGTTCATTGGGAGGGGAGGGAGTTATTCCTGGTTTTTACCAAGGGGCGGGACCCCTTGGCCCTTCTACCTGCTTGTCACCTCTCTCTTCCGGTGCTTCGTGGAATTAGACAGATGGCTGCTTGCTTTTCGTTTTCTTTGCTCTGCAGAGCTCAGATGCTCGGCCCCTTAGGCCCTAATGTAACACTGCATGTGGTTACCGTAACTCTTTTTGCGGCTCCGGCTCCGTTAAGGTCACTCAGTGCAGACTAGCTCCAAGTTTTTCTCACGTCCCCCTTCTTTGCTGCTCTAGGCTGTGAAACTGCGCTTTTATTCCCGATGCGTTCCAAGAAGATCTTTGGAAGTGTGCATCCGGTGAGGCCCATGACGCTCCAGTCCCTCAGTGCCTGCCTCTGGGTCAAAGCCACGGACGTGTTAAACAAAACCGTGCTCTTCTCCTACGGCACCAAGCGGAGCGCGCACGAGGTCCAGCTGTACCTGCGCCCTCGGTCCGTAGCCTTCGTGGTGGGTGGGGAGGAAAACATGCTGGTGGCCGACACCGAGGTGACCCCGGGCAGGTGGACACACCTGTGCGGCACCTGGACCTCGCAGGAAGGGCGCGCGACCCTGTGGGCGGACGGCCAGCTGGTGGCGGCGGCGGCGGGGAAGGCCAGCGGCCACGTGGTGCCCGAGGGCGGCGCGCTGCAGCTGGGCCAGGAGAAGAACGGCTGCTGCGAGGGCGGCTTCGACGAGGCCCTGGCCTTCTCGGGCAGGGTGACAGCCTTCAACCTCTGGGACCGCGCGCTGGGCCCCGAGGAGATCCAGGAGCGCGCAGGGGCCGAGTCCTGTCACCTGCGGGGCAACGTGGTGGGCTGGGGCGTCACGGAGATCCAGCCGCACGGGGGTGCTCAGTACGTGTCCTAGGCCTGGCCGAAGCCCACCTGAGCCACAGAGGAGCCCTGCCAGCCGGGAGCTCTGGAACGCCAGCGCGGAGCCGGGAGGGACCAGTATTTACCCTGGCAAAACACCGCGTAAACAGCGGAAGGGAGGCGCAGGAGCAGGCTGGGTCCTGTTACCAGACTCCCTGCCATGCGGTTTCAGATTAATGCGGTGTCACATGAACCCCCTGATAATTGAAAAGGACCGGGCTGTTGAACAGAGGGGCGACTGTTCTGCTTCCCTTTAGTTAATTTATTTTTGGCCAGAGATGAATTTTACATTGGAAGAATTACAAAACAAGATGTGTTGTCCACTGTTCATTCTTATTGGTATGCACTTCTGCTACAGTGATGATGAAGACATATTTATGCCCCAAATGACTTAAGGAAGACAAATGTAGTTTGTGCATTAAGATCTAGTATCACTTTTTCAAGAGGATAGTTGTGTAAGTTATATTGTAAAATGATTTGTATTAATTTTATTTTTGTAAAGCTCTACTGTAAATAAAATGTTTTATAAAACTAGCTTGTGGCATCTGATTGTAAGACCACCACCTTCCCTTTTTCATCTAAAGTAGGCCATTAGCTTTCAGAGAGTAACCAGCTATGTCAATAGCAATCGCTAACATTGTTAGAAACAAACTATAGAGTCTTAAGTTTTGGCCTCCCCTAAATCCTAAGAAACAGGATCTTGGCTAAGTGAACTCATCTTGCTGGGGATTAGTTTTCTTACCTGAGAAGTCAAGGAATTGAGGAAGTAAGTGGTGCCTGCAAGCAGGGTCATAGGACTGTCAATGGGGAGAAGGAGGAATCTGGAAACCAAGCACTAACTCCTGCCCTCAAAGCACATGCTCTCCTGAGGGAGAGGACAGCCACCCCAGCCACTGCTGTGCACTGGTGTCCTCTGGGTGGGGCTGGCAGAAGAGTGTTCCAAGCTGCTTCTGAAGTAAGGGGACCACAGCGTTGGAGTATCCTTTTGAAGATAGGGCCCAAACCAGGACGCTCCTGCCCATAGATCTGCAAGTAGGGCCAGACCTAAGTTTGTAACTAACCAGCTGAGTGTCCTTAGACAGGTTACCTAGAGGAGGGGCTTGCACTCTTAAAAATTCCATAAATCAAATAATTTTCGAGGATGTTCATGATATCATTACAGCTCCATTCCACCCTTGAGACCCACACCAGGCTGATGAGTCTCTAAGAAAATTTTTGAGATGAGTGGCAAGTGATAGACCCTGAGAAGTCACAGCACCTCATTGACATTTGCAGGAATGGCCACTTGAGTCCCTGAGCTCTCAGCTAGGAGAAGGGAACCCCCCCCAGGCAGAGTGTTAGGCATGCTGAGCTCCCACATGTGTTTCGGCATGGGTTAGACCTGTTTAAGAGACCCCAGTTGATGCAGCAGCGAAATGCAGCTCGTAGGCTAACGAAATGAGAAGTAAGAGAATTTTAATTTTTTATAGTAACTACATGTTGGGGGCAAAGAATAAACAGGAGAAAATAAAGTAATCCTCGGGACCTAAAAATAGAAACTGGGGTCTGGAGATGTGTGCCCAGGACTTCTCATTGTTCTCTGATGCCCACTTTACCCCTCTTCCTAAGGAACAGAATTCCAGTTTCACTGGCACACCCAGCCACTCAAGTCACGCCAACATCTCCCAGCATCGCCTTCAGCTTGATGTGGCCATAGTCCAAGTTTGCATTGTTGAAACGCTACATATGATTTTCTTCTCCTTCTTCCTTTCTGCCTGATTGGAATGTGGTAACGATGAAGGAATTTCAGCAATCATTTTAAACCACAAGATGTCATATAAAAACCTAGAGTTCTGATGACTATGAAGCTGCCTAGCTTGCCCTGGGCTGTCTGCACCTGTCTTTTTTACATAAGAGAAAAATATACTTCTATCTCCTTTAATCCATTCAGTTGGTCACCAAATCTAATCCTGGCCAGTAATTTTTTAAATTGAAAAGGTCATACATCTTAATCTGTCCAAAAAGTCCATAGTCCATACTCAAAAGATGCATTTTAATTCTCAGGAAGTTGGATACCAGATCTTTTTGAAAAAAATAAAAAAAGAATAGCACTTAATTAGTTTAGAATTCACAGATGTCAGCAAAAGGAAGAAGTAAAAAAATTGTAAACCTGAAACAAAATATCTGAAAAGAAATATCATCATGGGAGCTTA
>PVKS010046038.1:0-13502 GCA_004027875.1 Aplodontia rufa
GGCCCATTTATCAATTGGGCTGTTGGTGTTTTTGTAGTTGACATTTTTGAGGATTTTATATTTCTAGAGGGCGTTTGCCAGGGGCTGGACCACAGGTGGGGTCGGGGTGGGGTGACACAACTCTGCCCCGCTTTCCCTGCGCTTGCATATTGCCCTCTGATTACTTTTGCAGTCAAGGGCATGGGTCAAGGGCATGGGTTGTGTTGCTCAGGAGTTGCAACGGTTCACGGGCACTTTCTGCTTCTCAGTGGTTCATGGGTGTTTCCTGCATTTCACTGGCTCATGGAAGACTCAGAATTTCTCCCTTTATTCCCAGATTCCTATCTCAATTGAACCATATATCACTAGTCTAGGCACAAATCAAAATTCAAAATTTGAAGTATGGTTCCTACCAAATACATCTCTTTCACGTCATCATAAAGTCAAAAATCTTAAGTCACACCATTGTAAATTAGAGACTGCCTGTACATAAAAAATAAGAAGAATTTATGGAGGTTCAGTTTCTTTTTTTTTTTCTTAATTTTTATTGTGGAAATGGTCAATCAAAAAACTGAAATAGACAAACTCATGTATTAGATCCATAGAACAAAAATGCAAAATGTTAACATTTATGATACAGTTGCAAGATACTTCATAAGATATTGAACAAGCTATGCTGCATACCTGTACAAAAACGTAAACGTTTAATCCCATTGTCAAATACTTTGAAGAATAACAGGGATGATAGGAAAGGAGGAGAAGGGGAAATGTTGGAACTGAGATAAAGCAAGGTACATCCCAAGCAGCTATAAATGTCACTGTATATACTATAGTCATATGTACAAAAAAAGTTCTTCATAAGTATAAGAATTATGTCACTGTATTTGGGTTTTTAGGAGCAATATAGGACCCAGAAGAAAGGCAAAGGATCAGGGGACAGGAGGAGGGAGGTAGAGGGATGTGGCAGGGGGGATGGTATTGAACAAATTGTAGGGCTGAATTGTGTGCATCTAGGAATACGTGACAATTAATCCCAACATTATGTAAAAGTATAATGCACTAATAAAAACATGTATAAAAAACTGAAATAGATAGATGAACTTCATCTATATTCATCAATTATTAATGTTTTTGTTCTTTTTTATGAGCAACATCAAAATAAATTGCACATGAAGACACAGCACTCATTATTTTAGAATGTATTTCCTAATCAATAATAATTATATAACTTCCTAACATCATCTAATAACCAGTTCATGTTCAAATTGCCCCCAATTACTCCCCTAAAATGATTTTTACAGCTAAGTTTTGCTTGTTTTTTTCAACCAGATTCTAATTAAGGGTTTATACATTTCATTTGCTTATTTCTCTTTAATTTCTTTTAATATAAAGCAATCCTCCATTTCTTTTTAGTTTACAATATTGACTTTTTAAAGAATTCAAGATGTTTGTCTTACAGAATGTCACATTGATCGTATACGTGTGGCAATGCTTGATATTTATTTTTATTTTTTAACACTGATACATAAAAATATAAGAATTATACATATTAATGAGGTACCATGTAATATTCCATTTGTATACATTGCATCATGTTTAAATCGGGTTAAATGTATTTCTCTCAGGCTGGGGGTATAGCTCAGTGGTGGAATGCTTACCTTTCACAATCGAGGCCCTGGGTTTGATCCTCAGCACTGCAAAACTAAAAACAAAAATCTTCCATACTTATCTCCTCAAACAATTATTTATTTATTTGTTTGTTTGTTTATTTTTGGTACAAGGGGTTAAACCTAGGGAGCACTTAACCACTGAACCACATCCCCACCCCTTTTTAATTTTTTTATTTTGAGACAGGGTCTTGCTAAGCTGCTTAGGGCCTCACTAAGTTTCTGAGGCTGGCCTTAAACTTGTGAGCCTCCTGTCTCAGCCTCCTAAGTAAGTCACTGGGATCTCAGGTGTGCACCACCATGCCAGGCCTATCATTTCTTTTTGGTAAAAAGTTTCAAAATTTTCCCTTCTAGCTTTCTGGAATATACAGTATAATTTTCTTCTCTGTAGTCACCATATAGTGCAATATTTTAAAATTCATCATTAGCCAGCAAGGCCACACAGAAGGGTCTGTTATATTTGAGTTACACCCATTTCACAGAAGAGACAATTGAGTCTTTGAGAAGTTGTTACTTAACCCTGGGCTCACAGTTAATACACAAGGAGCGAAGGTTCCAACCCAGTGAGTTTGATTTAGCTTGGGTGCACGCATGATGGCGTTTAACTCATTTCTCTATCAACTAGCATTCGGATGATTCGGCTTAAACATTTTTGGTAAAATCATTTCACAAGCGATGCTTTCTGCTTCATAGGATATCCCATCAGAACACCCATGTCAGGTGTCCCATTCTCAGGGACTAGTTTGGATCTCATGGTTAAAGCTCTGATCAGCAGATGTCTCCCTTTGCAATTAATAAATAACTCGTGGAGTGGCGCTGGCAGCAGGAATGTCCTGTTCTGCCTTGTTCACTGTTGCAGCCCTTACTTGCTAGCCCAGGCTTCCTTCTCCACACACACCGTGACTGAGCACAAGCACCCACAAGTCAACTTCGCACTTCTAGAGGATTATTCTGGAGTAATGGACAGCGACCCTGCAGTCCAAAGAGAAGGCAGTAGGGATTCCCAGAGCAGGAGCTGAGAAGTCACAAGGCTTCCCCTGCAAACTCAGGCCAAGTTCCCAGCCCCAGGCTAAGTGCTTAAAAGGAGTGGCCTCCTTCCAGACACTGCTGGCTGCCGGTGGAAGCTGCCCAGAGCTGGCAGAAGCCCCCAGGTGCGCATTTTTTAAGCTGTCATTCCAAAACTGAGAACAGTTTTCTGTTTTACAAATAAGTGGTGAAGGGGAATCTCCCTTTATTTTTGGAAAACTACCTGCCTGGTTCATTATTATGCAAATGTGAAATAGGAAATACTTGAGTTAAGTTGCTTCCAATTGTAATGTAAGAGGGCCTCAGGGCTTTGCAGAGTCAAATCTCTTCAGGGTTTGTCCCCTTAAGAGAAATGTGAGGTTTTTGGTTTTGTTTTGGTTTTATTTGTTGTTTGTTTTTTGGAGTTTTGGGGGGTTTTTTTGTTTTTCTGTATTTTGCTTTTTGGGAGATATGTGTGTGCTGTCTAAGTATGGTTTGAAAATTCTGTGCTTGAAAATTGTTGCTAGTTCTGGTGGAGATGGGCACAAAGGGCATTCCCAGAAATGGCCTGCACACAGTCCTCAGGGCTGTCAGGAGAGCATGGTCCCCAGGAGCTCCTTCAGGCTGAGTGGAAGAACCCGAGCAGACAGCCACCTGAGCTGTCAGGAACCAAACCTTGGGCATTTCTCAGAAATCCTGAGAATGACTTGAAATTATCTTACCTAAAATGAAGTCTTGGACTGAAGCGGTGGCTCAGCAGTTGGAGCACTTGCCTGGCATGCACAAGGACCCAGGTTCAAACCCCAGCACCACATACACAATTCAGTGTCAGAGAAACAAAGGCCAGATGAAAACTAAATAAAGTTGGTTCTCTCTCTCTCTAAAAATAAATAAACATAAGTCATGACCAATCACATAAGTCACACCAATACACATAAATAAAGTTCCTGCCCCAAGAAAGCAGTGTGGATGGTGGAAGTCAACGCAGAGATTAAGAACACAGAAAGAGGGCAACCCTGTCCTTGGCAACTTCAAGACAGAATGAGAAATCAAATCCTTTCAAATTTAGAAAAGGCTAAGCCTGAGGATTCGACCCAAGGACACTTTACCACTGAGCTATGTTCCCAATCTTTTTTTTTTCTTTTAAATTTTGAGACAGGGTCTCACTTAGTTGCTGAGGCTGGCCTTGAATTTACAACCCTCCTGTCTTAGGAGAAGAAATGTCTCCAGAGAAGGGTCAGAGGAGTTCCCAGAGGGGAGGGGAACTCGACTCAGGAGCAGTAGGGTTCTTGCCTACGTGATGAAAAAGAATTTCAGGGGCTGGAGCGGTGGCTCAGCGGTTTCGGTTCTTGCCTGGTGAGCACGAGGACCCAGGTTCAAACCCCAGCACCATGTACAGCTAAATGTCAGAGAAACAAAGGCCAGATGGAAAAATAAATAAAAATTGATTAAAAAAAAAAAAAGAATTTCAGCATGAGCCAGACAAAGGCACAGACAGAAGTTTACTTAGGAAGTAGACACACATTCAAGGGAGAATGAGGGCTATCTCGAGAGCGAGAAGCCCCACCTGGGTCGGGGAGTCCAATATTTGTAGAAGGTCTACATCAGAGGCTGGACTGGAGGTCCAGCCAGGGCGGAGCTACACAATTCTGTGTCAGTTTTTCCTGTGCTCTACAAGGGCAGGGGCCAAGGACATGTTCAAGATTTACAACTGTGCTTTCTGCATCTTGTGGCTTGTGGGCACGTCCTTTCAAATTCAGTATTTCTCTCTCTTTATCCTAAATCCCTGTTTCACACCTGCCTCTGCCTCTGAGTTTCTGGGGATTATACAGGCATGCACCACCACACATAATTTCCGAAAAGTTAATTGCAGCCAGGCGCGGTGGCACACACCTGTAATTCCAGTGACTTGGGAGGCAGAGGCAGGAGGATCACAAGTTCAAAGCCAGTCTCAGCAACTTAGCAAGGCCCTAAGCAACTTAGCGAGACCCTGTCTCAAAATAAAACATAAAAGGGCTAGGGATTAGTAGTAAAGTGCTGCTAGTTTCAATCCCTGTTCCAAAAAAAAAAAAAAAGTTAATTGTATCTGGGGACATAGCTCCTTGGTAGGGCACCCTGGGGTTCAATCACTAGTAAGGCACAGGCACACACATGCACACATGCACCCACACACACACACAAAATTAGTTGCAATGCAGAATATGAAACCTAATAGGAAGCCTTTTGTACTGTTCCTGTCAAATCTATTGGTCTAACTTATACTTTGAATGAATCTTTTATTTATGCATGATTTTATAACATTATCCATTGGCAATACTGATTCATTGAATTATACAGATGCTCTAGGATACTTTTTATTATACAATTCCAAAAAAATCATTTGCTGGGGCTGCGGATGTGGCTCAATGGTAGAGTGTTTGCCTAGCATGCCTGAGGCCCCAGGTTCAATCCCCAGCATCACACACTCAAAAATCATTTCCTGGGTGTGGTGGCACATGGCTGTAATCCCAGCTGAGTCAGGAAGATTGCAAGTTTGAGGCTAGCCTGGGCAACTTAGTGAGGCCCTGTCTCAAAATAGAAAAAAGAAAAAGAGAAAAGGGCTGGGAATGTAGCTCAGTGATAAAGCACTCCTGGGTTAAATCCCCAGTAACAGAAGGAGGAGGAGGAGGAGGAGGAGGAGGAGGAGGAGGAGAAAAGTTCAAGAAGGTGCCAAACTCACAGTAACTGGTGTGAGTTACCCACAATTCTACTTTTGCTAATCAAATTTTATTCTTGGCAACAAATACTGTCAATTGTTTCTTTGAATGATAGACTAGAGTATTTCCTTTCTGAAACAATGTCTAACAAATATGATTCTGCGTAACCACTGTCCACTAATCCTCTCAAGGAGAAAGTCTTCCTTGAGAAAAGTAGTTAGTTCAGCTCACAGCCAACTGCACAAGTGCTTTCACTCAAGATAATCTGTGTATTAAATTTGCAGCCAGGCAAGCAGCTGAAGGGCTTTGTTTATGCTTACATTTCATCATACAGTCTACAGGCAAATATGTACTCAGGAGTGGAGAGCTTATGCTTTATTGGTGTTGCCCTGGAGCTGAATCGCTTTTGTTGGTGGTGGCACTGGACATTGAACCCAAGGCTGCACACATGCTATGCTAGAGCCCTACCACTGAGCTACATACCCAGCCCTTGCTTGCGTTTTGCCACCAGTGTGAAGTGTCAAAGAAGGTGACAGCTTCGACAGCTTCGACAGAGCGCATGCTCTGGAGCACCTTAGGATTTGTGCTTGGGCTCCAGCTGTTCTGCTTACCATCAATCAGCACAAATGTCAACACAGTGGAAAGGGCAAATAGCATTGTTGGAAGGAAATTTTTTGTTTCTCCTTCAATTTAGGGTTGCTTGGTTGGGGGCCTGCAAATTAACTGGCAATAGATTAGCAGGAGAAAAGACTTGTAGGAGGCAGGAAATTCAGATGAAGAGGCTCCCTGACAGCTAGAGACTGGGGTTATCTCCCAACCTAGTAGGGGAAAGGAAGGAGAGAAAGCTTACACTGGAAAATAAATGGGCTTGGAAGGGAACGGAGGGCAGGTATGGTAGTTTTTTGTGAGAATGTTTGTTTATGCAATTCTCATCTCAGCCTGAAGCTCTTCAAAAGGGGATTTGTGCATGGCCTTCACTCCCAGAAGGCTCTGCCTTTAAGATAAAGCAAGTTCTGAAAAGGGTTCCTTCTTCAACTGCTGGGCCTCAGATGCTCGGTTTAAAAGAATCTTTATACCATTTTGGTGGTGTCAGATTGATCCCTTCATCATTTTATTACTATTATGAAAATAATTTCAACTTGGCAGAATCCCGGGTTAGGTCTCGTGAATTCAGGAGAGAGCGAATGGCACTTTGAGAAGCCCTGCTGTATGTCCCTTTTTTTTTTTTTTAAATCAGCATGATTGTTTGCTTCTTAAGGAGATATATTGATTTCCCCTATTATGATTGTGAATTTTTTTAATTTATATTTCTATCCCTTTTGCTTTCTGTCTTGAAGATACATTGTTAGGAGCATAAGGATTTATGGAAATTGGCATTATCTTCATGGATGGTGTTTTGTAGAAATATGTAACATCTCCTTTTGTTAATAAAAAGGTTTTCTCTGGAGATTATCTGATATTAATATTACTATACTTTTATATTCAACTGTATTTTTGCTTTTTAATTTAAATTTTACTGTTATCAAAGTTACATATATATCTATATATACATACATGTCTGTATACATACTTTAACTTTTTTCTTTTTTGTGCTGGGATGGAACCTGAGGTCTTGCACAGGAAGAACTTAAAACAAGAAATACCATCTTTTTTTTTTTTTTTTTTTTTAAAGAGAGAGGGACGGTGAGAGAGAGAAAGAGAGAAACAACTTTATTTAGTTTTTCGCATGGCCTTCGTTGCTCCAACACTTAGTTGTGTACGTGGTGCTGGGGTTTGAACCTGGGTCCTCGTGCTTGCCAGGCAAGCGCCTAAACCGCTGAGCCACCGCTCCAGGCCCAAGCAATGCCATTTTGAGACATACACTCCATCTTAGAACAAGAATCACCTCATGGTCACTCACTCAACCTGACCTAAACCCCAGACAATATTCCATCATTACGCAAAGAAAGGAAATTGTTATCTGGGATGGAAATCCTGAAGACGCCTGGTTCTGTAACAGTGATCCACGTGATGCTTTGAGCATGGTCCTTGCTGCTCTACCACTGCAAGTTTTTTTTTGTTTTGTTTTGTTTGTTTGTTTTTTAAAGAGAGGGACAGTGAGAGAGAATCAATTTTATTAGTTTTTCATGTGGCTTTCATTGCTCTGACGCTTTGTTGCGTGTGTGGTGCTGGGGTTTGAATCCAGGTCCTCATGCATGCCAGACAAGCGCTGAAACCCCGCTCTAACCCCAACTGGGACTTATTTTTAAAATGGAGAAGTAATTTGGGGATGGCACTGAAAAATCTCAGAAATGACTATTTCCGAAATTACCAGGTGAACTACAACTCTAACAGAGAACACATGAAATGTAGCCTTTGAATCACCTTTAAAAATAAAATAAAATAAACCTTGTTCCCCCTAATGGGGAGAAGCACAGCTTCTGGGACAGGAGTCCTCTGTATTTCTCCTTTGCTAGCAAAGCAATAAAACTTCTTTTTCCTTTTTCTCAAAACCTGTCCTTGTTATTGGGGACTAGGACCAAGTTTCTGTAACAGTTTGACATGAAGCACTGACCACCTCAGAGAAAGGCCCTTCCCTGACAACCTCCTAGGAATGGCCTAACCACACACCCCCACACACACACACTCTCCCCTACATCCACCCCAGCCCATAAGCAGAAGACGGGTCTCAGTCTCCACTGTGCCCCTCCTCAAGTTTTTCCAGAATAAACCTGTGTCACCGGTTGAGCCGTTCTCTCTCTCTATTTTCTTCATTCACTTCTTTCCTTACGTGTTGGTACTGAAACCCGAAATTCAGGACAGGTGTTGGAGGTTCCCACCACAGGTGGCCCCTCTGGGTCTTCCCTTGACCCCAACCCTGTCTCTTTCTTTCCCTTTCTCACTCTCTCCTCTTTCGCAGGCAGCTCCAGTAACACTACTCACATTCCAGGACTCATCATTCACTACCATTGCCTCTTAGGTGAGTGACACCCCGGCCCCCAACTCCTCTGGATTCCTGGAATCCACTGGGTGACAATGACTGCTTTCTTTGGGGATGCCCATCGATTGCCTGTCATTCCATTGGTTGTTCCTTTCAGAAACCAAGTTCTTGTGAGGACACCCCTTGATGTTGGCTTTCCTCTCTGCCAGAGTCCTTAGGGGCGCTCCTTAATTTCTTTTATCTAGCATGGGCCAGACCCCATCAAAGCCCCCCACGAGACACTCCCTTGGAGGCCTTCTCAACATATCCAGACTCTGGATCTGCAAGACACAGCCAAACTTAAACGACTGGTGTTCTTCTGTAATACTGCCTGGTCCCAATATAATCTGGACAATGACAGTCACTGGCCTAAAAATGGCACATTTGACTTCCAGATTCTCCACCACAATGACAAATGGTTAGAGGTCTCCTATGCCCAGGCCTCTGCTCCAGGCTTGGTACCTCCACTCCAGACCTTCTCTCTGCCTGTAAGAGCGTTTTTTTATCTTTGCAAAAGTTTACTTAAGGTTTACCTGCAATAGTTGTGAAACAGTTTGCAGCAGTTGACCTTGGGACACTGACCACAAAATGTGTATCACAAGGCGATGTCACAAGGTAGTCACCAGATGTATTTTTTAACATAGGTAAACAGTCAAGAAAAACAGAATGTCCCCATCATGCCACCAGACCACCCCTAGTCCGACCCGAAGATGACCAATCCCAAAGCATCCCGTATGCTGTAATCTTAGAGAAAAAATCCTTTATAAACAGCCTGTAAGTTTGTTCGGGGCTCTTCTCTTGCATTGTCTGCGGTGGGAGCCCGTTTGCGCGAACGCCTAATAAATTCCTCTTGCTTGTTGCATCGATTGGTCTGGTTCTTTGGATCTCGGGGGAAAGTTAGGATAGTACCCTAACTTTGGGGTCTATCATGCCCAAACTGCTCAACTTTTCACATTCTTCTCCTCAACCAAAAACCCCTGAAGGCATCCCTCTCTTGGAACCTCTCCCTCTTTGGGGGCTTTGTTTTCTTTCTGTTACTCTAATAAATCCTGTTACTTAGCTCCGTCTGACCTTCTGGTCCATGGATTTCCTTCCTCAGATTGCAAGACAGAACCCTTCCATCGCCCTCCAGGTTACATTTCCTGGGGCTCATCTGGGATCTACGGAAAGGTGAGTAATATGGACAAGGGAGCTCTTACTTGTCTTCTCTGTGCTCTTCCATAGTAGACAAACTATCACTAAAAACACCAAGCACCTGTCCGCCAGTTAAAAGTGCCAGCCTAAGAGTTAGGCGACAGACTTGCTGGGCAGATGGGGCAATCTCCCTTCGCCTAGGCGCTGGGAATGTCAGTCCTCTCTGTGGCAGAGAATTGGTGTGTGGGACCGAGGAAAACTTGAGACAACTGAAGACAGAAGACCAGGGCGACTCCACAGTGCTGCACAACGGTCTCACATACTGAGTCTGCCCCTGACAGCTCTCAGGGGACCACATATCAGCTCCCACCTACCTTTCTATTTCTGACTAACATGGCCTAGTGGTGGAGGGCACTTTCATCTGATGAATCTTGGATCTTGAGATGAAGTCTTATTCTGATCCAAGGTCTTTGGGGAAATAGTGACCTGTTAGTCCCAGAGCATGTGCCAAGCAGTGTTTCTCCTCTGCAGAAATGCCTCTTCCACCTAAGCACCCCGGTGCTCAGGCTATGCCCAACTACTCTGTAGGTCTTACCTACCCTCTATTCTTTCACCTTCTCTATCTTGAGCGCCTAAATAGAGACTCTAGGGACTCCAGGCTTTCAAATACTTTCTGGGACCCAAACCTCAAGTCCCTACCTGGCATCCAACTCTTAAATAGGGACCCCTTATGTGAGATTACCAAAACAGAACTCTCCTAGTTTCAAAATTAGACTATCTTCTTTAGAACTTCACAAGACATCTTATCTTCTGTATTCCCCCTGTTCTACAGGGAAAAAATCAGAAGTTCTATTTCATTTAATTACACTTACCTCTATCAGTTCAGGGATTGTTTGCCTTCTGAATTGGGGCTATTACCCAGAGCACTATTAGGCTTGCCTCATTGTTACATAAGAAAGAGACTGTTTGTTCTTCTTTCTTTTTTTAAAGAGAGAGAAAGAGAGAATCAATTTTATCTATTTTTTCATCTGGCCTTTGTTTCTCCAACACTTAGTTGTACATGTGGTGCAGGAGTTCAAACCCAGGTCCTCACACATGCTACAAAAATGCTCCAACTGTCAAGCCACCACTCCAGCCACTCCTCTTTCCTTATACTCTGGGATTCTGCTTTTTTAGTAAGTTCCTTACACTCTAATCGATAAAGATGTTCCATGTGCTCCTTTACTAGAGTAATTATGGTCATTTCATTCATTTACTTTTGTTTTAAACCTCTGTCTTTTTTGGAGTTCACTTTTTATGGTGAATTTACCTTTGTTTCTGTGTGACTATATATTTTGTCCTGATTAGTATTGTTTTGTCTAACTGTAGTTTTTTCACCCTCTGTATATGCTATTTTTTCCTGCTATCTTTTTTCAGAGATCAATATTCACAGTTTAACTCTCAAATATGCTGGGAAATAAAAATAGCTTCTCCTTAGGAGAATCCTAAGAAGGGAGATAAACAGTGGTGATTGGTGAAAGTAAATTTGTCCCCATAAGGGAAAAGTGGCCACCTGAACCTTTGATTTCAGTATCCACCATGGCTGATAGATCCTATACCTAATATTCCCAGTTATATAGGCTCACACCATGCCTGGGTCAAACTGTAAAAATCTGTGATCAGCTCTATTTTAATATTAAAGGACTAAATCTGATATACATTGTGTAATAACTTTCATCCCCTTCCTGTGGGACATAAGGATTATTTTGTAATATGAATTTAAAAAAATTAACCCATTATTCCAACTTTAAGACTGGTGAAATTGGCCTGCTAAATATTTAAAACCAAAAACTTGGAGATCAAATTCAGAGAAGTAAAAGGGTCAAGGAAAAAGCAGCCAACAGGGCCTAGGGCAGTGGCTCAGAAGCTGGAGTGCTTGCCTGGCATGTGCAAGGACCCAGGTTCAAATCCCAGGACCAGCACCACATGCACAACTAAGTGCCGGAAACAAAGGACAGATAGAAAAATAAATAAAATTCTTTCTTTCTATTTCTCTCTCTCTTAAAAAAAAAAAAACAGCCAACATTTTGGCCCTTTCCCTCTAAGGTCATCCAGGGCCCCTCTGAAGAAACTACAACTCCAGTATGTCACCAACCTCCCAATTGGGATATTGTGAGGACAGGAAGCCAACCAGAAAACAGTCACACATTCTGCAAAGAGGAAGGTCATTGGAAAAAGAAATGTCCCTGACACTCTTCCAAGGGAAGCCATGTGTGGTCAGCAGGACCCTGACCCATCCTGGCAGATGGCACAACTGGTCGAGGAAAAATAAAGGAGCCAAAAGACTCAGAAGTTCCCAAGAATGACCTCTGACAGATCTCAGCTGAGTCTTAACAGCAGATAGAAAAAAGGTCAATTTTGACCAACTTAGTCCTAAACCCCTGGCATAAGCGTATAACCAAAGCATGGTCAAACATGGCCATTACGGGAAAAGGTAATGACTTTCTCAATATAACTTGCAATGTCCACTTGTGTCAGTCCTCCCATAAGTAAATAAAGCTGGGAGAGATTCAAAAGAGAGGGTTATAAAAACCACTGCCAGAATCACAAGTGTTTTCTAGGTCAATATGAGATCTACAGCTTTCCCTAACTTCCTGCATAGATAAACTCAATCTGTTTTTCAGTGGTATTATCTAGCTCTAACATTTATCCTTTAGCTAAAAGAAAAAAAAAAGATCAGATAGCATTCCACAGCTCAAGGGGACACCTTTGCCATTATAAAAATTAAACATGTTTACATTTCTAGCACTCTACTAATGTTTCTGAAAGTAAAATGCCTTCCACTCATGTCAGACCATGCTTTAAGCTCTAATAAGTTACTAACTTTGTGGTCTTCAGAGACTGGCTGATAACACTGATTGTTTTTGTGCTAATTGTTTGCAGAAAATAATGTAATATTGTTTATTGTTGTCCTAGTACGATCCCTGCCCCATGAATACCTTGTTGAGTCACCTGTTAACCACCACCATCGTGGACCTCTGGGCTGTCCTGATGTGCAAGAAGCCCACAGAGTCCATTATGCTCCAGGTGATCATGGAAACACAACCCTTCCTGAAGCTGCCTCCCAGCTTCTCTGCAGGGCTTCTAGATAGACACTCTGGAGGGTTTCCCTGACTACCATAGCTGATGCCCACCATCAGCTTGAGGAAGTCAGATTAGTTATCACCTCTTCCCCCTGACAGCCCTCAGGGACCTCTTAAGAGGAGGATTGAGGCAAGATGACCTGTAGGCAGATCAAATAGGGACTTTGGAGAATGGAACCCACCACCCCAGATTAAAACCTGAGGCTAAAGCCTTTTCTTATTTGTTTTTGGCTGCCTGACTAGACAGCCCCACTCATTCTCGGATGCCCAGCTCCTATCCTTGACAGGGACATCCTAACCAAATTCAAGACCTCCATTCATTTGAATTCCCACCATAGCTCCCCATACTCCTTTGCCTTCTTCATCCTGTTATGCTGACCAGCTGCCTTTCCTTCCGCTCTAACATCCCTGTCAGTGCTCCTCCCTGAAGTGACAACCACGCCCGCCCGCCACAGCCACCCACCACACTTCCATTAAAATTTCCCTATAGGATCCTGCCTCCAGCTAAACCAAGTTGTTTCCTATCACCTCTCTGGCTGCCTCAATTATAAGCAGGGAATCTTCTTCCTATGTGGAATTAACACTTAAATTTGTTTATCCATTAACTGGACAGGAACTTTCCCAACCCCTTTTCTCTTCCCAGTTCTCTGTATAATTATTGGTCTTGATGTTGAGCCCTCCCTGTTTTGGAAATCCCTCTCCCCCGCTTTGTTTTTTACAGAGGACCATCCACACCACTACAAGCGTCCAGAAAATCCTCCTGGTTAGCTCCATTAGAACTGTCTACCAGAGTCCTCAACTGGCACCCCCCTCAGCAGGAAGTCTTTTTTATTTTATTTTTTTATTTATGTATTTGTTTTGGTGCCAGGGATTGAAACCAGCAGTGCGTAAGCACTGAGCCACATCTCAGCCCTTTTTTTAATTTTTTTTTTTTTTTTTT
>PVKS010046039.1:0-13503 GCA_004027875.1 Aplodontia rufa
TGTAGACTCCAAAGCAGATCCTGCTTTTAAATCCCTGGCTCTGCATGACCTTGGGGAGGTTAACTTGTTATGCCCTGGTCCTTAGTAGTAAAATGAAGATAACAATATTATCTACTTCATTTGATTTGGGGGAAGATAAAGCTGGTTAAGTGCACTATTGAAATACTTAGAGACTGGCACACAGTGAAAAATCAGCAAATCAGAGTCCCTGTTGTTGTTATTATTGTTGTTTTCTTCTGTTTCCCCATCAAACATTAATTGTCTACTTTCTAACTGGGCATTTGTGTTAAGGTCCAGGGATGAGGGGGAGAGGTTATTGTCAATGAAGAGATAAGCCATCTGACTGCAAATGTGATATCACAGCTCTCAGGTCATCATAGATGAATTATGTGGTGCCCATGGTTATCTGTGAAGCCCCTTGGAGAAAGGAATCAGGCATATGAGTTAAACATTGGAGAAGAAGTGTTTGCCAGACCAACAGTCAAAGGTTGGGTGCACCCAGCAGAGGCGACAGTAGGCATGGAATAAAGAGAATGTGAGATATATTAGTTTGCTTGAGCTGCCATAATAAAATATTGCAGAGGATATGGTTTAAAAAAATAGAAAATTCTCCTCTGTTATTCTGGAAGTTAGTCCAAGATCAAGGTGTCAGCAGGTTTGGTTTCTTCAGAGGTCTTGCTCCTTGTGTTGTTGATGTCTGCCTTATTTCTGCAGCCTTATGTGATCTTTCGCCTGTATGAACACATACCTGGTGTCCTAATCTATTCTTCTAAGGACACCAGTCAGATTAAATTAGGGTCCACCTATTTCACCTCATTTTACCTTCATTATCTCCTTAAGGGCCCTGACTCCAGATACTGTCAGATTGGGAAGTACTGGGTATTAGGGCTTTAGCAGATGAATTTGGGGCTGGCACAATTCAGCCTGTAACATAAATATCTATTCAGTTTGGTTGGTGTCTGGTGTATGTGGATGAGTATTCTGGGATGAAGTCAGAATCACAGGCAGTGTCCAGATCATGAAAGGTCTGACCTCTCCTCAGGCTAAGGAATGGACACCGTCACATTTAGGCTGTGCTGGCCCCTCAGGTTGTGGTGTGAAGGGCAGTCTGGAAGAAGCCACACTGTGACATGTCCAATGAGACACTGGTTTGAATTCTAGTTCTCTCCCATCACACTCCAAGTCTTACATGGAATTAAAGGGAGGCAAAGATTCCACAGAAGAAGAGAGTCCATGAGAACAAAGATGTGTGTGGGAGTGGGGGACAGGTGGTGGGGACAACCATAATGGGATATTTGCTGGGAGCATCCTGTCTTGCAGTAGCAGCATCAGTGAGTGTCTTGCCAGGCAGAGGGTGCAACAGGCATTACGAGTGCAGAATCACCAGATAGCAGGCAAAGCAGTCTCTGGTTGTTCCTTTCCACCCAGAAGCCCCTGCAAGGGTTCCTAACACAATCACACATCTTACTACCATATTTTGTAAATGAGAGAAAAGCCTCCCTTCCGTTCTCCTGCAAGGTAGAAGCACACAGTGGCTCATTGCTGCTGACAGTCAGAGAATGAGATAATTACCCCTCTCCATTTTTAGCTTTCTGCTCAAATGGAAGCATTTTGGTGCAAAAAAAGATACAGTGTGCTAAGACACAGTCACATGGCTTTGTGTAGCTCCTGTTCTAATTTTACTTCTTTCTGTTGTAGCCACTTGGGCAGATCACTTCCTGTCTCTGAGACTTGGACTTCTCTTTCACAAAATGGGGACAATCATATGTAAATGACCAGTATACAAGTGAGGATTCAGTAAGAAAACATACTAAGAGCACTTTGTAATTGTTTAAGCATTACACAAATATTCATTCTTAGGAGAAAAAAGTTAGTGTTTTTGATCCCCATCCCAGCTCTGCACTTGCACAGGGTCTTGGGCAAGGCATTTGCAAATCCTGCTTTTACTGTACCATTTTGCCAAGTGGGAAGTGGTCTCTCCTTTCTTGCTCCCCTTCGCTCTTCTTTTCTCTGATGATATGAGGTTTAATTGGATGATGTCTGAGCTGCTTGCCAGTAAGGAAGAGAGAAAACTTGAAGTTATCATCTGGATGGGTTTGATAAGCACTAGACTCTCTTTCCTCTGCTTTTGACAAACAGAGTGACAGCCCAGTGCTGTGTTTAAACAAGTTAGTACGTATGTTCCTTGACGTAAGGAAGCGCTCTAATCATGAAATACAGCTTGCATGTCATTTTGCTTTAGGTTTTTATTGAGCACTAGTAATCTTGACATATTTTGGTTGGTACCACATTCTTGGTTAGTGGTTGAATAGTTTGAAGACTTTGTGAAACAAAACCCTCATTTAATGGTTTAGTTTGGCTACATTTTGAAAACATACAAAAAGAATGTGCATTCATTTTATGGGTATTTTTGATCAACTTGTGGCTTTGCTATTTGGTCATTTTTCCTTTCTCAATGTCCTTTCTTTTCTCTCTGTCTCTATCTCTTCATGTCTCTTTTTAACGTTCCGGTTGTAACGGTCTACAAAGAAAGTGTCAGCGAAAGGCAAGCTCGTGAAATGATTGAACTGCAGGCAGAAGAACATTCTTTTTGTTGTTTGAGTCAAGAATGTATTTACACATGGCCTAGTGCTCTGAACGTTTGCTTGCGAGCACAGGGTATCGGGACTTGGGAAGGTTACCATGCTATCATACCAAGCAGTGAAAATTATGAAGCTCCCCAGCAGAAGCACCTGAGTCAGATGTGCAATAAGACTGTGGTCAATATCAGCACCCAAGTCAACGAACTCAATGACATCAGTCCAAATGGACAAATAAAAAGATCCATGTGTTTATTTCCAAATATTTTCTAGCTTAAAGCCTTTGACTAAGTATATATTTCTCAAAAGGGAAATTGGGGGGGCACTCCTGGGGGTAAATCTAGTACCCAATAACTTTACACATTTTATATTATTTTGTATGATTGTTCAAAAATTAAAATTAAAATTAAAAAAAGTGTGGTTGCTGGATACAGGTCACTGGCATTATCTAAAGTGTAAATTGTTCTCAGCCCACCCCCAAGACTTACTGAATTAGAAACTCTGGAAGTGGGACCCAGCCATTTATGTTTTAACAAACACTGGATGTGAGTGTGAGAGAAACTGCAGCAAGGGTTTGGCTAATCTGTCTCTGTCTGCTGTTAACCTTTGTACCTAAGGTTAAAGCTCAGAACAGGCTTCCCTCTTGAGAGGAAGTGGGGGCTCTGAACTCCAGGACTTCTCAGAATGGCACAATTAAGGGGACACCTGTGCTTATGTAAGTTTACACAGAAACCACAAGTGCAAAGGAGGTTACAGCTCAATTGATTTTAAGACCTTTGCCTCTGTATGAAATCAGCAATATATGTCAGAGCAGATTTGAGGACCATCATCTGGGTAGGGAGCAGGGAGGGAGTATAAAGGAAGTCGGGATAAGAGAATAATGATAAAAATTCTTGTATTTGAACTTTCAAATGAGATTCCCTTGGGCTTTTAAAAATCATCTTCATACTGTTTCCCTAAGTACAGTCAAATAAAAGGTGACAAAAGCTCAAACAACAGAACAAAGGAAAAAATCTGATTTTGTGCACACACTACAGGGAATCAACTATAGGGTTTTGCCACCCTCTTTCCAAAGAAAGCATATTTCAGGAGTCAAGAAGGGTTGGTCCTAGTTTGCACTTAGATTTAATTTTACTAATTATTTGGATTTTAAAAGGGAACAGCACCCCCAAATTCCAGTTTTGCAGACAAGATTATGCAGCTGAATTTGTGCATGAAAGTCATTGTAAGAGAAAAAGGACAAGGGAAGCTGAGAAGTGGCAGAAGTGTAGCTTAGGCTTCTCATATGTGGGTGCTGGGCAGGAGTTACAGATCTCCATTTGCACAAGAAAACTTGCCTAATGGACCCCAGGGTTTTCTGAGAATTCTTTCAGCCTCCCTTCCATATCAAAGTATGGGCATATGCATTTTCTAAAGGGTGAGTATTCTATTGGGAGAGTCATCACCAACTCCTTAGCTCGTTTAAAAAAGAAAGCACTTATTAAATCCAGATAAGGTGTAATGTTATACAACATAATCCTTTTTTAGAGATATTGTGGGAAGGGGAAGGGAAGGATAACAGGGGGTAATTGGGGGGGACACTCCTGGGGGGTACTTCTAATATCCAGAATCTATACACATTTTATATTATTTTGTTAAAAACTTGTATGGTCGTTCAAAAATTTAAAAAAAAGAAAGAAAGCACTTAGATGCCAAAGGAAAAGGCCTCTAGTATATTTCCATCAGGAGCTTTTGAGTGAGAGAGACATAAATCCATCTGATTTTAAGGAAAGGGTTTGCTATCTGTAAAAACATATCCCCTACCTTTGCCTTCCTCATTTGTCAAATGATGGGTGTACCTTCTCTAAATCCCTCAAAGAAATAAAAGTTAATAGTTTGGGGTTCATTGAGTACAGAGTAATGCCTTTCATTTCCACCAATTCTAAGAGGATCAGGAAACTCAGTCCAAACTGACAAATATAAAGATTCTTTGGTTTCTTTCCATATATTCTCTACTGTTCAACTTTTGCTTAGGTCTATATTTCTCAAAGTGCTGTCCCTGGAATTGGGTCACCAGCAGCATCTGAAATGTAAATCCTTCCCATCCTCCCAGACTTAACTGAATTAGAAACTCTGAAAGTGGGGCACAGCCATTTGTGTTTTAATTATCTCTCCAGTGATTTTGATGCTCCCTAAAATCTCAGACCATTTACTAAAGTTGTGCTGGCTGCCCAAAACACTCTTTTTGGAGTTTGTTCAAGAACTCACTCAAATTTTGCTTTCTTTAGAAGACTTCCCAGGACCTCCTGAACAAAATTAAGTTCTTTTCGCCACCATCTGAGAGCATCTCCCCTTCACTCTTTTCAAGAACTTGTTATGACTTCCCTGCACTTGAAGTAACTGGTAGTCTGTGTTTCTGTCTTTGAGTTGTGGGTCCTGCCAGGGTGAGGTAGGCAGCCACTGCCTGGGCTCCCAATGTTCCCTACAGTTGTTATCCAGTCTCTGTGTTCCCCTCCCCCTGTGTGCACCTTGGTCTTATTGACTTTTACTGGCAGATGGGATGACATGTCAATTCTGAGATGAGGTTATAAAAAGGTGATTGGCTCCCATTTTCATCATGCTCTCTGCTCTTTCTGGGGTGTTTTCTTGCTTTTCTTTCTATCCCCCACCTCTCACCATACTTAGCTTTCTGTCATTGTCAGTCCAGCCACCAGTTTAAACCAGTCCAGGCAATCCTGCTGCAGAGGTCCTGGGGGATGAGAGGCCATGTGGTGAAGAGTGGAGGCCATCGTGTGCCTGTGAGTGAGTTTCTCAGTGGTCTGCTCTACAGTTTAATCTTGAGCTGTCCTCAGCTGGGCTGGGGATGTGACTCAGTGGCACAATGTTTGCTTAGCATTCGTGAGACCCTCGGTTCTATCTCTACCACCGCATAAAAGCTCCCTGCTCCCCGACACCACTGTGCCCACCTGTAATTCTAGCAACTCATGAGACTGAGGCTGGAGGCTTTCAAGCTCCAAGCCAGCCTTAGCCTTAGCAACCTAGCGAGAACTTGTCTCAAAACAAAATCTAAAAAGGGCAGGGGATATTGTTCAGTGAGTGCCCCTGGTTTCAATACTGAGTACCAGAAACAAAACAAAATGAAACAAGCAACAAACAACCAAAAAAATGAAAAAAAAAAATGACCTTAGGTCTGCCACACCTTGCTATGTGCAACATTGTGAGTGACTCTGAGCTAGAACCACCCAGTTAAACTTGCTTCTCAGTTCCTGTGCCACTGATATTACGATTTATAGATATTTATTGCTTTGTTGCAAAGTTTTGGGGTGAATTGTTATGTAGTAATAGATGCTTGTTTCTGTATTCTCCAAAGCTCATCGTGGGATGGTTGGCTCCTAACAGGAGTTTACTATGTGACTGTGGGAGGAATTTTGCCTTGAGAAATTTTCAAGACTAGTTAGTATCTAGACATAAAAGGGATGCATTCACTGTAGGTTCCAGGGAAAATATGCAGAATAATTACAGGAATAGAACAAAAAGGGTGGGGCCTAAGGGAACACAGAGTTAAAAGAAGAAGGGAGAATGTGATAAGTTTGAGGGAAACTGTCAGTTAGGCTTCTAAACTTTTTCCTTTGAGTTTTCTTGGAGTTGCAGATCTCAAACTTATGAAAAAAGAGGATTTTTATTTTACCATTTGAAGAAATTTAATGCTCTCCTTCCCCATATCTCCAACAGAAGTTCCAAAATGTTGTTGAGAGTTTACCATTTGAGGACAAAGTATAACATTGAAGAGTCTAAATGTTGAGTTTGCCAAGATCAGTATACAAATGACCATCCCTTACTTTTATTCTTTCTTCTACTATACACTGATCCTAGGGCTTTGTGCATGCTAAGCACATGCTCTACCACTGAGTTGCATCTCCAACAAAATTTTTATTTTTTTAAATTGAGAAATAAAAATTGTATGTATTATGTTGTACAATATAACGTTTTGAAATGTCTATACATTGTGAAATTATACTTCCCTTTTTCTCAGCATTGTAATAGTCATAGTGTCTGATCATTGGCTCCTGAAATTTTCTTGAATAATCTCCTAAAGAGAAGAACTCCGAATCCTCAGGAATTTGGGAGTAGCTGAAAGTCAGTCTTCCTTCTTTCATGCATATGCACCTCTTGCCTAGCTCAGTGTCAGCTCTAATTTCTTTTCCTTTCTTGTCTGAAAGAGGCTGAGAGTGCCTGTGTGGCAGGCAGCACCTGGGGGCCACACCATGCAGGCAGCTTTAAGATGGCAGCTGGTGGCTGGCATCTGGCCAAACCAAGTCAGCTGACCTCTTGCTGTTCCTGGTTTTTGTGCTTGCAACATCTGACCACCTAGGGACAATTAATAGGAGCCGGCAGAGTTTTCTTCCTAATAGCAACAGCCTACGGATTGGTTCACTTTTACTATTTAAGCTGTTTGACTTCCTGAATAAAGAGAGATCTCCGCAAGCAACCGGAGTGTACAGTATGTCGTTATTGGCGCCTCGCTGGTCGAGCGCATCAGCCTGAGAGGAAAGAGAGGGTGTTGAAGTCAGGCTAGAGGCCCACCAGCTCACAGGCCCAGCTCCCATCCCTGCCTGCAGAGTGATGGTGAATTACACATTCTGCCCTGCAGAATTAATGCTCCCTGGGAGCTTCAGAATGCTGCTGGTGGCTCCTGACAATGTGTGTGCACGCGTACACACGCACACACACACACACCTAAAGAGTGTAATGCACAACTCAACAGACTCCAGTCTCAAAATGCAGCTGGCTAGACCCAGCAGTGGAACATCCTTCTCCTGGCACCTAAGGACACAATGGAGACTGACTTTCTGGGAGATTGCTTGGCTCAGAGGGGAATGAAGACCTTAATTTCAAATCATCTTGTTTACATATTCTTTGAGAAAAGTCTTGGCCTGGATGACCCCTAATATAATATGATTTATCTCATGTAAGTGCAAGAATTTTTCTCTTCGTTTTAATTTCCTCATTTCCTGAACATTGGGTATTCTTTTTTACGATTACTTTCTTTTTTCCCTTTCTACTATTATTGTGCTGTTTGGTTTCATGTTTAAGAATAAAAAATTATTCAGGAGAAAGACTTGATTAAGTTTTTATAATATAGGGATATTAGGTTGGCTATTACTTATATTATTTAACTAAAGAACAGCCAAATGAAACAATAGAACTGTGATTTCGAGACACAGAAGTTTAGAATAAGTGCCAGACAAAATTGCTTCTCGTTGTGATCTGAGGGGTGGTGTAAGCAAGACTTATTGGGTTTGCAGGGATTTTGAAGTTGTTTATGGAGCTCTCATCTTGCTGGAGCGATCCCACTGGCCTCTACATGCTGCAGCTTCCTCCTTCTCCCTTCTGTACATGTCAGCTTCACATTCTCTAGGGTGTATTGCATAAAAATGGCCATCTCCTCTCTTCTCCAGGACTCACCCAGTGAGAGGAGAGTGACTGTTCTCACTGTGAGATGTTGAAAATCTCATGCCTATCAGTCCACATGGTTCAGGTGGGTGAGCAGGCAATGAGGTTGATGCTCACAAGTGGCCAGTTTCTTTTGAGTTCTCAGTGAGTCTGAATCATGTCACATGGAGGTGAGTTAGGATAGCTAAGTAAAGTAGTCCCTCTGATCCACTCGGGATGCATTCCAAGACCCCAGTGGATGCCTAGAACTAAAGATGGTTTCAAACCCTGTACAGCATATACAGTGTCTTTTCCTACACATTCATACTTATGATAAAGTCTAATTTATCAATTAGCCACAGTAAGAGATGAGCAACAATAACTAATAAAAAATAGAACAATTATAGCACTATGACATAATAAAAGTCACATGAATGTTTTTTCTCCTCTCTCAAAATATCTTAAATTCCTCATTACACTGTGGTAATATTTTGAACTATAGTTGATCATAGAATCACAGAAAACAAAATCACAGATGAGGGGGGACCACTATGCTGCTCTGCAAATCTCTTTCCCATCTCATGACCTTATCTAAGTCTACCCTTTAAAGGAAAGAGTAAAAACTGATATTGGCTTCTGGTCCAAGTAGCTATTACTAAACCTATTTGCCAGACATGAATAATAGTTTGATCTCTCTCCCACTCGTGTGTCCAGGTCTCAATTGGTAGGAATCAACTCTTGGACTACAACCAGCATCCTCATCAACCTCTCCTGCTCTGAGGGCTTATCCTAGCTCCTCCATCTGATTTTTCTAACCTAACTCTATCCCACAGTTTCCAGATCTCTCTACTATTCAAGCTTGGTTTATTTGGTTTTGGAAATGTTGAGATGGATTCTGCTCTTCCCCATTACAGACTTCTTCCACTGAGGAAGAGGCTGAGCTAGTGTGGGCAGAGGCCAAACAATGGCAGCTCACAGTGAGAACACAGAGAGAAGAGAATGCTGCCCAGCCCTTGCCTCCTCCTTCTGGTTATCCTTTTGTCAATTTGGAAGATGTTTGCCAGGGTAGAAAAGCCACACGTTCCTGGTTTAATTGATAGGGCATTGTCAGGCAGATGGCATAAGTGGTTTATTTTGAAGGAGTTTATTATTGGCCACAAAACTCCAAGTCAGCTATTTGCAGGGGAACCCTTATGAAGGAAGCCCCTGTTTGTGGCATCCACCCTCAAAGGCATCTTACAGAGGACTTACTGTACTTTTGCACCCAACCACATTTAAACCATTTATAAAACCCCTTTGTATAAGATGACTTAGCAGAGAAAATTAATGTAGGATTTTACAAACAGCTCTTAAGAAAGACTTTTCTATAGAACTGTATAGTTCCAAGAGCAAAGTGAGATCCCCCCCTCGCACATGCACACACATTGTTATGACTTGACATCTCCCCTGTGGAAAGTTTCCAGCAAGCTATGATAAGAAAAAGCTTGACTTTGCACTTTTGTGGAAACCACAGCTGGAGAAAGCCATTATGTTATCTATTCACTTAGTTTCCTCCTACGAATACAAAATGCATTTAAGAGAAATGGACCCAAGTTTGGGGACGTGAGGTAGTAACACTTAAAAAAGAGGCAATGAGAAACTAAAAGTCTAAGTTTACAATGGCTGTAAACTTAAGGTAGACAACTGAAGGTAATTATGTGGCTCACAAGGAGGAAGTTATTCTCTGACCCAGTAGTAAATTTTAGATTTTGAATTTCTGGGAATGGAAAGTTTTTTAATTAAAATAATTGACACATCAGCCAGCTGATCAGTTTCCTTTGACATCCATTCTGCCTGTACTTCTGGAATAGTAGAGCAGAATTATGATTATTTTCCATTTTTTTAAACCATGGCTGCTCCTGATATGTTTTAATGTACAGCACCTGCCTTAAATGTACTCCACCAAGTTGAGTGTTTGACTGGCTTGAAATGTGTGCTAAGGCATGATGTGATCTTAATCTTTACAGACCAAAGAATACCCTTTATTATCTACTGTCCTAATTTCTTTAGGGAAAAGATTAATTAATTGCAAGGAGAAGTGAGCTGCCTATCATTATATAGTCTGGGTAAGGAAAGGGCAGCTCAAGTGCAAGAATACAGCTTCTTTTACAAAGCAAGATCTGACTTGGGTGGATAAAAGCAACACTGGGAAGCAGACCAGGGAAAGAAACCAACCCAGATGCCACCAGGTTTTATTATGAAAGTAACAGTAGCATGAAATCACTTTTAAAAACATTCAGAAAAAACCTACACTCATTCTTAGTTGGAACTCATCATTGTTCCCTGGTTAAACTTTAGAAAGATTTGAGCTGAAAGAAATCAAATGTTCAAAATACACCAGCAAAATTCTCCTTAACTTAATGACCAGAAAGGAACAGATCAATGGAAAGTTAGATGTAGCATTGAATCTTAAAAAGAAAAAAAATGAAAAGAAAAGAAAAGAAAAAAGAAACTGCTAAAAGGCCACGCAATGTCATATCCAGCAGGACTAGGCATAACACTGACTTTATTCAACAGAATTGGGTAATTATTTGACTTCCAATGTCATTATGATTAATGAATATACTAGACCTCAGAGGACCTGGAGACAGAAGTCCTGCTTTCTAATTGGCTCTTTGCAAGTCTGGTTGCTTGAGAAAGACAGATAATTTACTCTGTCTTAACATGGTACAGTTCAACTCTTAGCTGTTCAATGGCTGAAACGAACATCATCTCATCCTTTGATCATTTAACTTTGTGTGGCTTGTAAATCAGTATATAATAATAACTTCTGGGTTAATTATTAGCTCTCAGAAAACATTCTCTCCAATAGCCTTCAGAGCTAATATCATTCCTATATTTCATTCTGAAAGGATTAAGATGTGGTTGGTACACTTTTATGAATGTCTCATAAAACCAAAGTTGGTTACGATAGCACTAATATTTCTAAAATTCACATCTCTTTTGTCTTCCTGACAAACTCCCCTACATTAAATTACTCATTTTGATAACTATGTGAGAAAAAGATGTACAGACGATATTACACAGAATGGGATCAAAGCATTTAAAATGCAGATTGGCAACATATCACATATTTATAGGTGAGTGGAAAATCATCTTTTGGCTATATAAATACTGTAAAAATAAACACACTGCGATCTGGATGCAAAGTTTAAAGTTCTCATGGCAATATCTGATTGTTCACTTTACTTACCAGGGACCATAAAATAGTTGACATTTATGAATTGCTCACTGTGCATTCTGCATCAGGTATACGGAGCCTTAGCGAGAAAGACATCCAAGGACTTAATGGTTTAATGGGGGAGAAGGAGAAGCACAAATGTGTACATGTAAACAAGCAGGGCTGGCGACGTGTAAACACGCACACAGGATCCAGAGCATCTGTGCAAAGATACAGGCGGAAACTGACTGGAAGGATAAAGGTTGAGTATGTGGAACAAGTGCTGCAGTTGAAATGAGGTGAGTCTGGTTTTGTCAAAGCTGTGCTGGGGTTAGAGCAGAATTTGCCTTCCATTGCTTAAAAATATTGAGGATTCACGTACCTTCAAAAATGGAATTTTTCATTCCAGATTTTGGTGCAGCTGGGAGGGCTCTGAGGAATTTGCCCCAGAAGTGGTTCTCAAAGCACCCCCTGGGCATTTGGTAGAAACCACGGGTGATCAGTCAGCCCCTCCACACACACACTGAGTAGGGAACAGCAGATGTGATTTGGCCAACCCACCAGGAGATTCTGATGCTCACTCAAGCTGAGAAGCACTGTTCTAGATGGTTCTCAGTCTGGAGCAGCAGTAACATTCCTTTGCAACAGCATGTCAAGGGGTCAGCTAACATCCACAGGAGGCATCCCACAAGGTAAAAGCAGTTTGTGAGGAGAGGACAGCTAGCAGAACCTTAAAGCTTTCCACCAGAAGCTTTAAGCAGCTGTGTTACAGGTTGGGGTGTACTCAGCAGTAGAGGATGTGTCTAGTTTGTGTGAAGCCCTGGGTTCCACTCTCAGCACTGGGATGGGGATGAAGTTACATTGTACCCTTTGAAGTGTTCATAGCAAAGCCACCGAATTCTTCAGAGAATAGTAACTTTTGCTTTGTTTTTTTCCCCCTCTGGTACCTGAGATTAAACCTAAGGGCGCTTAAACACTGAACTCTAGCCCCACATCTTTCTTATTTTTTATTTTGAGATAAGGTCTTGCTAAATTACTTAGAACCTTGCTAAATTGCTCAGACTGGCTTTGAACTTGTGATCCTCCTGCCTCAACCTCCAAAGTGTCTGGGATTACAAATGTGCACCACTATGACCAGCTAATTTCCTTTGCTTTGAAAGAAAGGAAGATATGGTCAGGAGGGGTTTATAAGAGATGGGTAGCTGGTAGGGAAATGGTGAAAAGAGGAAAAGTAATTTCAGGAGGAATTATGCATTGGTAAAATTTTTTTTAATGTTGCCTATGTTGCCCCCTCAGAGTTCCCAAATTTGTGAGTTTAAGAGTTCTTCCTGCCTCAACCTCCCTAGCAGCTGGAACTACAGGTGTATACCACCACACCTGGAAAATTATTCTTTAAAAACATTGTTGTAAAGCCCATCTACATACACTGAATACATTTTGTTTATTCTCAACAGAATAAATTAATACTAAAGCTAGTATTTATATATATTTTATATACCAGGCATATTCTGATTATGTATATTAATTCACTAATCCTCACAATAATGTCTGAGGTAGGACTTACTATTTTTCTCATGTTACATGGGGAAACTAGCACAGAAAGGTTAAGAAACTTGCATAAGGGCACACAGCTAGAGCTAGATTCATGCTCTTGGGCTGTATATTTAACCACTAGGTTATGTTATGCTACAAGAACTGAAATACTGGAAGACAATTATTTCTGCTGTGAAAGAGCAACTCCTTGTTCTAAATTGTTCAGCATTCAAGTTATAGGCTTTAGGGCCTAATGACTTTCAATTTAATTTTCTGGTTGGCCAGCCTAGTATTTCCTGGGGCTACCTAGTTCTCACAGAAGGTAGGTGGGACTGACTTCTGGGTGTGGTAAATTAGTTACAAAAGAAAGGTCAAGTTCAGTGTCCAAACAAAGCTAGAAATGACTCTGGAATGATTTTCCCTCAGCCCAGAACAGTTTAGTGGGGGGCTCAGCAGTACCTGCAGGTTTTGGGGGCTCCTAGAAGGCTGGGTTCCTCTCAGAGTGCACGTAGAGCAGGCGTAGAGCATGCAGACAAGGACACAGACAGCTTGTGCATCTCCTCCTGTCATCTGTGGGTCAATCTCAGGAAAGTAGTTGAAGAGCCTGGTCTGAGTTTGAGTCCAGGTTCTTTTCTAGATGTGGGAACTTACTGCTGTGTCTCATACAGATAAGATTCATACTTGCCTTAGTGTTGTTGAGAAAACAAAATGAACAATAAATATACTTAAAGTCCTTAAGATGATGCTGTTTCAGTCAGCTTTGCATCACTGTGAGCAAAA
>PVKS010046040.1:0-13502 GCA_004027875.1 Aplodontia rufa
GGTTTTTGCAGAAAGGGGAACCATTGGACAAATGAATGCAAATCTACTAGAGATAAGGACAGAAATCCATTGTCTCCATTGCCTCCAAAAAACAGGAAACATGGCCCTCACCCTCGGGGCCAACAAATATACAGGGTCATTCAGACAATGTTACAGACAACGCTACTAGAGACCCTCATATCTTCTCTGTAGTGGAGCAAGCTAAAGAGTTTCATTCTAAGTTTCATGTCAATTCCTCCACCCTACGCTTATGTTTCCCTATTACTAAAGCTATAGCTCAGGAAATCATCAAGTCGTGTCCCAAATGCATGACATTTATTTCTCAGCCCACCCTGGGAGTCAACCCCAGGGGATTATTGCACAATCACCTTTGGCAAATGGATGTCACACATTATCCAGAGTTTGGTAAGCTACAGTTTCTTCATGTCACTGTGGACACTTTTTCTGGATTCCTTATGGCTACACCCTTACCGGTGAAAAATCTAAAGATATTACATTATAGCTCATTATTTACTAACCTTCTCTACATTAGGAATCCCTAAACAATTTAAGACGGACAATGGTCCAGGATATACCTCTTCGACTTAAGCAATTCTGCTCCAATTTTGGCATTTAGCACATTACGGGAATTCCTTACAATCCCACTGGCCAAGGAATTGTTGAACGTGTCCACCTGACACTTAAAACCATGTTGTTTAAACAAAAAGTGGGGATAGGGGCATACTTCAGATCCCCTAAGGATAAACTCTCTATTGCCTTATTTACTTTGAATTTTTTGAACCTTGATTTGGATGGATGATCTGCTGCCATCCATCATGCTGAACCCTCTAAACACAAACATCCTTCAGTGCTATGGAAAGATCTTTTATCAGGGCAATGGAAAGGCCTGGATCCAGTGTTAATCTGGAGCTGAGGATCTGTTTGTGTTTTCCCACAGGATGCATCATCGCCAATTTGGGTACCTGAATGACTGATCAAGCCTGCACAACTGGAAAGCAACCTTCAAGATGATGAAGAGCAACAACATGGTGATGATCCTCCTGGTGCTGGGGATACTTCTCCCCCTTGTTAGTGGGGAACAGAGACAACTTTGGAATATTGTAAAAGCCTGGCCTCATCCTTTACCACTGTCTGCTTTTTCTAGTTCTTACCCTGTCCTGTTCACTACAAACTCTTTTTTAGAACTACCTACTGTTCCTTCTACTTCGGACCTGGGACCATTTGGAGGACATACTTATAACTTGTCTCATACCTTTTATTTTATTATTGCTTGTATGGATATATCCTCTGTTTCTATGATCACTGGTAGTAGGATTTCCAATCTGTTGTTGCTTGGGGAAGAAATTGGTTTGGCTTCCTGGCTTTTGATGGTTCCCTGTTTCTTATATCTGGTATCGGTGTGTAGTGGATGTGTAAGCTATGTGGTAACCAGCGTAAACAGACGGCAATTCTACATCAAGCTTTGCTAGCCATCGATGCTGGCCACTCCCCTGAAGTATGGCTGAGCATGCTAGACTGGCAGCCAAAGATGGGTCAGACCAGGAAGAGCACATATCAACCTAAGACAGGGTTTGAAGAAAGTATACTTCAACACCCGATGATGGGTAAGAATGTAGCTCTATCCTGGCACCTAAGACAGGCATGGTCTCATCTTAAACAAAAAGGGGGAGATGTGGTGGGCGGCACCCGGGGCCCATGCCATGCAGGCAGCTTTAAGATGGTGGCTGGTGGCTGGCCAAACTAAGTCAGCTGACCTCTTGCTGTTCCTGGTTCTTGGGCTTACAATATCTGACCACCTAGGGACAACCAATAGGAGCCTGCAGAATTTTCTTCCTCATAGCAGCAACGTGCTGATTGGGTTACCTTTGCTATATAAGCGGTACAACTTCCTGAATAAAGAGAGATCTCTGCAAGCAACAAGAGTGTACGTGTCGTTATTGGCGCCTCGCTGGTCAAACGTGTCACCAGAAATCTCAAATGATAACTCCTCCTTTGCAGTCAGGTGTTGATACTTAAAATTTTCTTGGCTAATCTTTTGTCCATGTGGCATATAAAATCATACTGTTTCCATTCATATCCAATATCAAAAATAGTAAGCTTGAGTCAACATTCAGTTGATAATAATCCATTTTTTTCCTTCTTTGACTCATACTCAGATTTTGTGCCATGTGATGAGCTTTCTTTCCCTACAAGCATTCACCCCTATGAGGAACCTAGGTCAATATAGCTCTTTTTCTTGACTTCCCTTAATATAAAAGAAGGGAACATAATTGTGTCTCTTAAAGTGTTCTTCAGGATGTCTTCTTTAGGAACACTCTTCAAAATATAGAGGGAAGATATTCTCTCCAAACTGATATCCTTTCTATCATGATTAGACAAGACTTCAAGTAGCTTACAAGAATTTAATACCATTGTGTCTGTGGGCCATTCTCAGGTCTAATGCATGATTTCTAAGAAGTCATTTCATATCTATTAATATCATTATGTTCTGAGGCTCCTATCAAACAAAATATCTTGCAGGCAGTTTGCAGATATTGTGTGACCATTATCTGATACTCATATCAGTTTTCTTTCTGAAATATATATTTTCTCCAGAGACACTCAAATTATCCACATGCCCAAATACAAGGTTGAATCTTCCTTTTCTGAATGCCAGGATCCAATTACCTGATGATTCCTGATGCTGCCAATAATTATATTTCTCTTCCTCACATGCTTTTCCTCCACTCTCATAGTAAAGGAGTCTTCTTCTGCGTGCCTTTATACCCTTATGCTCATCTTTGCTTTGAAAGTGTTGGACTTGGTGTTCCTTTATATTCCACTAGAGCAGCCTTTCCAGATTTAGTAAATTGTGATTAAACTTATAACAATTTAAATATCAACCTATTTTTGATGTATAAATTGGGGTCAAAATGAATTCTTGATGGTATTTGCCCTTGATGTAAATTGAACCAACATTCTCTGTGTTCTGTAAGGGTGTCTCAAGGTCAATCAAATTAATGAGGAGGCTCTGTTTGTATTGTTATATGTTGTACATAGTCCTCTAGTCTCTATGCATATATCTAATATCCTGCTGTTTTCAAGAATTGTACTTTCCAAGTCTGAAGAAAATAAAAGTGTTGCATTAGTCCTGTGTTCTGGTAGAGGTATTTTGACTTTGGAATGAGGCACAGCTCATTCTGAATCCCAGGCCAACAGTTTATTAACTGTGGAGTTTGGTTATGAAACAGATACCATAGATACCACAACCTGTTCATAATGTCTAAGGCCATATTGTCAAATAAGAAATTTGCATTTAATATATTTAAACAATAGAACCAAGGCTGCGAACAAATCTGAGGGTGTGCATACCCCACTTTATTTGATAAAATCTTTCTTTATTTGCTGTCAGTCATGAAATGAGGATGAAGCTGTTACCAGCATCAGGGGGGAAGAATGATCTACTAATGACACTTCCTGGTTAGAGCTTCCTGTTTTCACTCAGAGCCATGCCTCTCCTGCTCTTCAGGCCTGTGGGGAAGTATTAGTATTGATGCAGATTTTTTGAGATGATGCCAGATTCTCTGCTCCCATTGGCAAATGGAATCTGTGCAAACTACAGATACCAGCAGCCAAAATAGCCTGCTTCTAATGTTTGCAGCTATTGCCACCTAAAAACTGAGAATTTGGGCTGAATGCAGGTTTCTGAGGTCAAAATAGTGTTAGCAGATCTCCAGCTAAAACCTGGGTGTTGCAGCTCTTGGTGTGGTGGAAAAACCCCTGGAATTTGGTGCCAATCTTCTGGGTTCTTGTCTCATGAATTTGAAGAATAAAATCCATGGACAACCATGGAAGGAGGAGTAAAAATGAGTAGAATTTATTTATGGAAGGAGAACAGAGACTCCACAAGGCAGAGGGGTACCTGGAAGCAGGAAACCATCTAATGGATGTCAGGCCAGGGGTTATATAGATTTGGGGTATGAGCACAACTAACATTCATGCAAAGCAGGCATTGAGAAATGCATCTACATCATTGATTGAAATCTATGCAAAACAGGCATTGAAACTAACCACCAAAGTTATTGGTTAAAATTTATGCAAAACAGGTAGCAATTCTTTCAAAATTCCCTTCTGTGTCCACCCCCAATTCTTAATTTCCCCTCTCTGGGACAAACAAGTTGCTCCCACAGGTGAGTCTCTTGATCATTTGCATATGAAGGTCCTGGGCCTATCCATTAAGGGCTCTCTACTGGCCAGCTTGTAGGTGTGGTTGAATGGAGTGCATGGTCCTGACTACCCAGCCATTATACTATCTCTCCTAAAACTGTCTCAGTAAGGAATTTTCTCCATCATCGTTAACTTTAAAAGGTAATGGTGGGGGGGGGGGCCTGGAGTGGTGGCTCCGTGGTTATGGTGCTTTCCTGGCATGCATGAGTATGCGAGTTCAAACCCAAGCACCCACATACACAATGAAGTGTGAAAGCAAAGAAATTCATGTGAAAAACTCAATAAAAGTTGATTCTCTCTCTCTCTCTCTCTCTTTCTCTCTCTCTCTCCCTATCTCTCTCTGTCTGTCTCTCTGTCCTCCCTTTAAAGAAAAAGTTGGTGATACATGCTCAACCAGGTTCCTTACATTCTGTGGTCAGGGGAGACAAAGCTCTCAAACCTGGAATGTGACTGCTATGATCTGAAACATACTGAAGTGTCAGATTTAAGGGTGAACTTCTAAAAATATCTATACTAATAACATGATGACACTCTCAAAATATTGGGTCATGTTATAAAATCAATTCCAACTCTTCTTTTCTTTTTAATGTAAATACTACCAAATTTTATATTAACTTGTTCCTCATATTCTGTTAGGTATAAAATTGTTAGAAATACTGAGGTGCCAGAAGAAAAGCAAACACATGCTAAGAAATTGGTGGGTAAGGCAAACTTTACTTCTGCAGAAGGGCATGCTACAGAATCTAGCAAGCAAGTGTACCTGGGTGGGTAGTCCACCTGTTATTCCTAACCTGAAGCAGTGCTTCCCTTATTAGAGGAATGCAGGGGTACAATTTACATGACTGGCCAATTTTAAAATTGAGACCAGCAAAGGAAAGGGCTTTAACTAAAGTGACTACAAATGAATCCAATTAAGGCTGTATGTTTTACTCTGAAAACGTACCCCCAGACTTACTATTTCTATCACAAATTATTTTCATTGCACATTGTTACTTTAGGCTTTTTCCCCCTCAGTTCAAAGCTCAATATGTCTCCTCAAAGACAAGAAAGCAGAAAAGCAAAATGAAATTTAACACTAATTGTGATATATTACTTCCATTTGTGAGCATACAGACATATATAATTTGTAAATTGAATTTAACTTATATGATACATTAAATGAAGATGCTCTCCTGGTTTAGCTAATTCCTACTTCTGGGAGGAAATCATGCCTTAAGGGAGGTGTGTTCAGAGATTCTGAATTGAAGTTCCAGACCAAAATAAAGACAGAAACTTCAGAGATGAACATGTCACTCTGTCCTCATTTGTTCCTTGGTTGGATGCTACCTGCTGTCACTCATAATGAAGGTTCAATGGGCTAAGCAACAGGGGAGGGCCTGAAGACCTGACCAGTCAGCAGCATTCTGTTAAGAACCGTCCAATCGCCTGCACAGCCAGCAGGGAGGGGGCGGCACCGCGGCAGCTCAGCTTTTCCTCTGGAGCCCACCATTGCTGCAGTGAAGTAGTGTGCTTCTTTCTCCACCATAACTAGAAGTCCCGGACCCCTTGGGAGTCTCCCTGGATCCAGAGCCCGACATTTCTGCAGTCAGCTCCTGGGCTCCTCCACCTTGCTTAGGATTCCCAGTTTGCTCTGCTCTGCAGTCGCTGAAGACTCCTTGGGAGCCTGCCTTTCTCTGGAGCCCCAGGACATGGTTAGTGTGCGCTGGCATCTTGAACGTGGGCAGGGGGCCTTGGAATCTGCATTGAGGAGGCAGGAACAGGAAATGAAGACCCTGCAGTCATGGAGTGTGCAGGCTAAGTCCTCATTGCTAAAACACCGCTCAGTCCCAGTGGCCACCCAGCCCTGCGAAGCTTGCCCCTTACTCTGAGGGACCTCAGCATGACCTCTTGCCCTTTGGGGCAGTTGTGTGGGAGCCCAGGGTCTTCCCAGGGTGTGTGGTGATTAGCAGGTGGGAGGATTGCAGAATCACCTCTCCACATGGGGTTTATCTACACGGGAAGAGCTGTGGCGAGTTGCTGAAAAGATCCTTGATTCGGCTGGATTTATGGGAATCTTTCCATCGCATTTAAGATTGCAATTTTTACTTACACGTGGATTTATCAGTGCATTTTGTTTATATAGTGATTCTTTAATTTTTTTGTATAATGATATATTCATAATATACCTGTGTCAGGTAATGATAGATACTGATTTTTCTCTTTTAATTCAAAGTTTCTGGGATATATATATATATATATATATATATATATATATAGTGTGTGTGTGTGTGTATTTAACTTTGGGGATTAAGGTTAGAACTATTGCTTTGGTTCCTTCTACCATTAAAATTAAAGGATGGAGGCTGGAGCATTGGCTCATCAGTTGAAGCACTTGCCTGGCATGTGTAAGGACTTGGGTTCGAATCCCAGTACCATATGCATAATAGTCAGTGAAGCAAAGGGCAGATTAAAAAAAATAAAGAAAATGGATTCTATCTTTATCTCACTCTCACTCTTTCCCTCTCTTAAATAAAAAGTAAATTATAGTGAATATTTTATCAGCACATTATTGTTATACAAAATATTGGGGTTCAATTTGACCTAATCATAGAAGCATGAAATATAATTTGCTGTAGTTTAGGCCACTTTCCTCTTCTCCTACGTTGACCTTTCCCCTTCCTCTCCTGGTCTTCCTTCTTTTTATTTATACCTCTTTTTAAAAATCACTGCTATGTAGATAAAAGTGAAATTGACTGAGATATTTGCATATGTACATAGCAGTTTTGGTGAGAAGGTATAGATTAATTTGTAGGAGAATGATCACCTTTGTAATGAATTTTATCTACAAATGTGTAGAATTGAGTTTTAAATGTCCTTTTGTATATTTTTATTTTCTCATAAGTTTAACATTTTCTTTTACGAACATGTATATGTGTGAAATACCATGAGCATGTAATATATTTAAATTGTATAAAGGAACCAAAAATGTGCCTTTCCCCTATTAACCATTTTTCCCAGGTTATCTTTCATTCTTCCAAAATGTACATTTTCTTGCACCATTTCCCTAAGTTTCAAGTGCTTGGATGAACACTGGTGTATTCTTACATGTTATGATCATTTGTGCTACTGGAATTTCCAGTTAAAGCCAAGTAGCAATAGTCAAAGGTGTGTGACTCTTCTTTCAAAATATAGTTAAATTGCCATTATCTTGTTGTCAGAAAGAGCAATGCCATGGTCAGCAATTTCATACTGAAGTATTAATCTATTCTGATTCTTTCCTTCATTGCAACTTCTTTGGAATGTGAACTATATATTGTGACCTTAGGAATCTATTTCCATTTGCTTTAGACAGTGTCTCATAATTTATTCCTTAAGAAATATTCTAGAGCTAAATGTGTCTCTTTTTGTCAGTAAATATCCCTGCTTTACAAACATGGAAGTATAATCCTGGCACAAATTTACTGATCACTTATTTTTAGTTTTGGAGATTAATGGATTTATTTCAGATTCCATGTTCTATTAAACTGAGAATAGAAAAATTTTTGGCTAGTGTTTCTCTCATTTCTTTTGCCTGAAAAAGTGTTTGTGGCTGGTGTTTTTTTCTCTTTGTTTTTGATTTTAAAGGACTGGAGTGTTGCTGAGATTCTCACCAGTATCTTTGCTTTTGTCAAAATAACTTTGAAACCTGCCTGTATGTTTTCCTGTCTCAGTTTTGTATTTTTTTATTCTCTAAATGAGGTATGAAATAGAAATATTTTTTTAAACTGGGTATTTTCGAGTTAGTATTTCACTAAAAGTTAATGGAAGCTTCAAGTGCACTCTGCAATTTAGGAAGATTCAGGACCAATCAGTTTATATACATAAGAAAATAACCATTTAAATGTGAAATTAAAAAAAAAACTATCCTTGTGGTAATAGTGTCAAAAATAAAATATTTTGGAATAATTTTTAGAAAGACATAGAAAATTAAACTTTCAAAATTAGAATATATGGCTTGTTTTCAGAAGATCTGGCATCATCCCTGCAACCCCTCCTTGTCTCTGCAGACATTGCATTTACAGAAAGAAGATAGGAACTGTTTATTATCTCTGTGGTGCTGAGTATAATACCTAGGCATATTTTATTAGTGAGCTATATCACCATTTATTTTTATTTTATTTTACGATAGGATCTTGCTAAGTGACTGAGGCAGAACTCAAAAGTGGTCATCCAGAATTATCCTCCCAAGTAGCTGTTATTACATGTGTATTTCACAACCCTGGCAGGGATTACATTCTTTACATTCATATTATTATAGGTTGGCACACAATGCGATTTGGAATTGTCAGCATGTATTACTGTCTCCATTTTTGTGTGTAGAGGATGGAGGCCACACAGAGAGAAAATGGCTCTCCATAGCCAAGTAGTGGAAAACCAAGTACTGATTCACCTGCCACTGTTTCAGTATTAAAAGATTATTTTACTATTACACAGGAAATTGAGACATTGGGTCAAGTTCTCTGAGGAAGTGGGACTAGGTACTTCAATTTGTGAGGAAGAGGTGTCTGAGAAAATCAATATTGGGCTACCTGGGTATGAATAATAGAATCCCTAAGGTTTCAATGTAGGATCATAGAGGATACAACAATGTAAACAGTGTAGTGGGTATATTTCCAAAAAGGTGATAATGGATAGAATTTTGGTCAAGAATCATAACTTTCATACCTCATCCACATACCCACAAACATCACTTTCCTTTTCCCTCAGCCCCATTCTACCACTCACATCCACATCCACTCTGCTCAAGATGCACCTTGTATGAAGAGAAATGTCATGCCAGGGGTGCTCTGAGGATCAGCATGGGCAGAACTCCTTGCCTAGTTTTGGCAGAAACCAGCAAAGGAATAGCAAAGTTCACACGATCTCTGTGTCTATGACTGACTGACACACACTCTCTCTATCTCTCTCTCTCTCTCTCTCTCTCTCTCTCATGCACACACACACACACACACATAACTAAATGTTTCAACCTCTGTGGAGGTTGGGACTAGACCCTGGCCATTGAGAAAGGTGGTCTATTATCATGTGTTAAATCCAGATAAAGTGTAATGTTATAAAGACTAATACTTTTTTTAGAGATACAGTGGGTAAGGGAAGAGAGGGATACAGGTGGGTAATTGGGGGGGCACTCCTGGGGGTAAATCTAGTATCCAGAAACTATACACATTTTATACTGTTTAGTTAAAAAACGTGTATGGTTGTTCAAAAATTAAAAAAAAACTAAAATGCATTATATAACAATAGCAAAAAAAATTTATGAGTTTGCCTGAGAGTCTTTTATTCTATTCCATTGGTCTTTCCTATTTTGATGCCAGTACTGTGCTGTATTTGGGACTAGAGCTGTATAGCATAAATTTAGATCTGTTTTTCTGAAATCACCTCTTTAATTTTTGTTGCTTATTAATGTTTTGGCTATTCTAGGTGTCTTATTGCTCTAAATGCATTTGAAAATTGATTTGGTATATCTGTAAAGAATGACATTGGTATATTGATGGGGCTTACATTGAATCTGTATACCACTTTTGGCAAAATGGCCATTTCAATTATATTAATTCAGCCTAACAAAGAACAAGGAATGTCTTTCCATCTTGTCACATCTTCTTATTTCTGTCTTCATTGTTTGATAATTTAGTTGTAGAGGTCTTTAACTTCTCTTATTATATTAATTTCTAAGTATCTTATTCTTTTTGAGGATATTATGAATGGGACCAATTTCCTGATTTCTCCTTCTGTGCCCTATCATTGTTAGCATATATGGAAGCTACTGTTTTATGGCTGTTGACCTTGTAGCCTGCTATTTTGCTAAATCTGTTTATAAGCCCAAGCATTTTTCCAGTAGAAGTTTTTGGATCTTCCCGATATAGGATCATATCATCAGCAAAAAGGGATAATTTCACTTGCTGTTGTCCCATTTTTATCCCTTTGATTTCCTTCTTTTTTCTGATTGCTCCAGCTAGGGTTTCAAGGACTATATTTGATAAATGTGGTGGAAGGAGGCACCTTTACCTTGGTCCTGAGTTGAGTGGAAAAGCTTTTAGCTTTTCTCCATTTATTATTATAAAAGCTGAGGGTTTGGCCTATGTGACCTTCACATCATTATAATAAGTTCCTTTGATCTCAATCTTATCCAGAGTTTTGGTCATAAATGCACTCAGAATTTTCTGAGGCCTTTGCTGCATCTAATGAGATGATCACATGGTTTTTGTCCTTAATTCAGTTTACGTTTCATTGAAATTGCATATGTTGAACCAGTCTTGCATCTGCGGAATAAAGGCTGCTTCATCGTAATTAATTAACTTCTCGATGTTTTGTTGTTGTTGTTCTTGTTGAATATGGACTTACAATTAAGGGGAAATCATTTCCCTATGGTTCTATGTTTCCCCCAATTATACTGCTGTGTTAAATGGACTTCTCATGGATGTCAGAAGTTTCCATCAGAGTTGATTCACACATATTCCCTCCCTCCAGTCTCCTTGATCTCCTCCCTATTCCCTCCCTCCTCCCTGCCTCCCTCCCAACATCTCCAGGCATTCTAGCCAAGGTTCCCTCTGTTCGTGTAAAAATCGATACATGTTGAGGTTATTATTAGCCCAGCCTTCTATCATAATGTTTCCGGTTGTATTCTAGCTTCCACAAATGAGAGAAAACGTTTGACCTTTGAGTCACTTAGATTGGGATATTTCATTTAGCATATTTTTTTCAATTTCTCTCCATTTGGCTGCAAAAGCCATAATATCATTTGCTCTAATAGCTGAGTAGTTTTTCATTGTGTATATGTGCCAAAGTTTTTGAATTGAGTGAGGGGCATCTGGGTTTGTTCCATAGTCTAGCTATAGTAAATGGAGCTGCTATCAATATTGATGAAGCTGTATCTCTATAATATACTGATTCTAACTCTTTTGGGAAAATACCCAGGAGTTGGAAGCTGGTCTTGATGTGTTTTTTGTGTTGCTTATTAGACCTTTATTAAGGATTTTTGCCTGGTTGTTCTTCAGGGGTATGGTCTATAGTTTTACTTTGTATGTGACTTTGTTGAGTTTTGATATTGGAGTTATGGTTGCCTCATAAAATGTATTTGGAAGAGTTCTTTCCTTTTCAATTTATTGTGGTAGCTGAATAAGGGAAAGTGTCATCTCCACCTCATAGAAGTGGTAAAACTTAGTGGGAAATCTATCAGGATTTGAGCTTTTCTTCTTTGGAAGGCTTTTAATTGCTCTATGGATTTTGGTGCCTGTTATTGGGCTGTTTATGTTTTCAAAATCTTCCTGCAGCAGTTTAGAGATGTTTCATGTGTCTAGAAATTTAGAGATTATCTAATATGGAGGCATGTAGTGTTTTAATTTATGTTTTGATAATCTGTTAGATTTCCAAAGGTTCAGTGATGATCACTCCCTTTCTGTTGTTGATTTGGCTGATTTGCTTCAATTCTTTCCTTCTTTTAGTGAGATTTGCTAGGGGTCTTTCAATTTTATTTAAGTTTTCAAAGAAATAATTCCTTATTTCATTGATTCTTTTTATAATTTTTTGTTCTTGATTTTGTTGATTTCAGCTCTAATTCTGATTATTTCCTGCCTTCTGCTAGGTACGGGATTAGTTTGTTCTTCCTTTTTTTAGGGATTTGAGGTAGAGCATAAATTTATCTATTCATGATATCTTGATATTCTATTTATTTGAGAGGGAGAGGGAGAGGGAGAGGGAGAGAGAGAGAGAGAGAGAGAGAGAGAGACCGAATCAACTTTATTTAGTTTTTCATGTGGCTTTCATTGCTCAGACACTCTATTGTGTTCATGGTGCTGGGATTTGAACCCAGGTCCTTGCACATGCCAGGCATGTGCCATACCAGCTGAGCAACCATTCTAGCACCCCCTGATTTTTCATATAAGCACTCAGTGTCATGATGGGGTCTAGGTGCATGGTCCTCTGGGTGTCCTGTGAGACTGCTGATGTCAAGCCAGAGTCCTGGGCACATGAAGCTATGGGACAGAATTTGGGTGCAAGGTCCTCAGGGTGTTCATTTCCCTGTTTTGGTCGGGGTGTGATCCTGGACTAGATCATTGGCTGGCCAGGTTTTGGGGACAGAGTCCTCAGGGACTTCATGTCTGCCAGTTTTGGTGGAGTCCTGGGCATGCTTGGTGGCAGGGCAGGGTCCATGCATGGGGTGTTCAGAGATGTCCCCCATACCTCAGGGCTGGAGTCCTGGACATAGTCATTAGTGGGGTGGGTTCTGGGTATGCAATCCTTGCAGGTGCCTTGTTTTCATTTATTGAGTAACCACTAAAATTTCATATTTACGTGTGGCTCATGTTTAATTTTCAAGGACAACGCTACTGTAGGATATCTCCTCTGGCAGAATTCAGGCATGATTTCTTAACATCTTGGTATAGCTTTCATCTAAATAGATCATGCATGGAATGTTGGGATTATCTTCCCCCAACTCCAGTTTCAGTTCCTTGTGGATACATAATTAATCAGCCATTTAGATTCCAGTATTGAAGGGAAAGGCAAAGATGATTCCTGTTCATTGTGTCCTTGGTGTTGTGAAACTGTTCAGAGGAACTAGAAAGATTGTCCTAATGAATTTTTACAGATGTTTTAAAGACAAAACTCACTTCATGCAAATTTGAAGACACAATATAGTTCCTTATGGTGGTGAAGGCTATCCAGTCCCTAAATGAGCACATTATATAAGAATTAACCATTTGGTAAGGTGACCTGACATGGCTTATAAGTGAAACATGTTTGTGTTTCACTCAGCAGTGCCCATGAGTTGGTCATTTTAGAAAAAAAAATACATTCAGGTGGAAGATGGCGTCCTGAAGACAAAAGGCTTCCATTGCACCCCCGTGACTGATCAGGAGATCTCCGGCTTCTCATCAGTTTTTTAAGGTGCGTTTTGGGAAAAGGCATTATGAATCACCAGTTCTGATCTCAGCATTGGTTTTGGGGAATAGAAACCTACCAGCGAGCAAACAGGGATTCTTTGTCCCACGCACCCGCGCGGTGGTGCCCGCCGGCTGTCCCGCCGGCAGGCATTTGCACTCTCCAGCCTACATTCCCGCTTGCCAGAGTCCCTTCTGCAGGGGGGAAAAATCCCGCACAGCTTTAAAGTCAGCGTACTGGCAAGGACACCTCCCGGACCTGTGCACTGTCTGCCGGCAGGATCAGTGACTGGAAAGAGCTTCCTAATAAGCACAGAGCAGCGGTTTGCACAGGGGAGGTGGTGCGGGAACTGCAAGGGCGGAGTGAGGTGCAAGCCTCCGTACTACATCTGCGAACTA
>PVKS010046041.1:0-13503 GCA_004027875.1 Aplodontia rufa
AATTCAGATAAGATGTAATGCTTTACAATTTAATACTATTTTTAGAGTTATAACGGGAAGGGGAAGGGAGGGATAAGGGAGGGTAATGGGGGGGGGGGCACTCCTGGGGACAGTTGCAATGTCCAGAATATATACACATCTTATACACATTTTATATTGTCTTGTTAAAATCTTGTAAGGTTGCTCAAAAATAAAAAAAATTAAAAAAAATAAATAAATACACAAAACCCAACACAGGGCTTTCAGTATATAAATACTAATTGTTGAGCCCAATCCTTAAGAGTTCTTAAGAGTCTAAGGGGGCCCTAGAATTTGTATTTCTAACTTAAAACCCAGCTAATAGTGATTTTAAAAAGTTCTAAGTCACTATTTTGAGAACCACTGTTCTAGAATGAGATTATGGAATAAGTGCTTGCTTTCCTAACTATATGCACTGCTCTGTTACTGACAATTCCATTGTCATTGGCAGTTCAGAATATCTACACAGCTTACAGCCAGAGTTCACATAAGGAATACTAAAGGTTAAAAAAAAAAAAAGACAGGCATTGAAAGTGTATGTCATGCTTTATTCTGCCAGATTCTGAGTAGAATTTGACAGACATACTTATCTATCTAGGTCTTTGAAAGGAGCACGGGTATTTATCTCCACAAAACTCCAATAACAGAAATAGACTTTAACCTTTGAGAGATGCCTGGGGAGACATGGACATATAAGATGCCCCCCTTCTTCACTCTGCAATAAGAAAAAATGCAGTCTTGGGATGTTTGCTAAAATATTCAATAGGATCTTTAATATATGGATTTAACAACCTAAATGAAGCAATTATTGATATAAACATTGATAGACATGATAAAGAGGGCTTAAAATTATGTGTATAAAATATATTAAGTATGATTAAATATATTCCCTTATTAACATGTTATGAATACAGATAAGCAAATGTTGTATTCTTAATTTACTTTTTTCCACATATAATTTGAAATTTTACATAAATTTCCTTTTGATTTCTGTTCTTTTTCAAAACATTAACATATGACTTCATTATGATAAAAAAAAGTAAAAGAAGAGCAGCACATTTGGTGTGTATCCTTTTTGTTTCTCTTTATAGAGTCAGAAGATTGTTTCATATTGCGTTACATTATTTCTACTTACCATGCCTAAGTGTTATGAGTACATACAAAATCCTCAAATGTGATATTCACATATAATATGATATAGGTTCTGAGATTAGAATTGTCATATGAATGTATTAAACTATATTCACCTAATAGTAATTATAATCCATGTTGTCACATTAGTAATGTATATTACAAATACAAAACTTTTTATTCTTATGCAAATATGTGCTGCAAAATATTTCTCAAGTTTTTCTTTGATCTGTAAATTACTAAATACAGATAAATAAACAGTTGTATATTTATTATTTGACACATGAATTTAAAATAAAATTTTGGAAATGTCAGTATATATTAAAAGTGCTTTAATGTTTGAAGTATGTTTTGCTAGGCTGTGTAGGTGTTTTCCTGATTACAAGCCCCAAACTTTCATAGATAATTTAGACATGACATTGTAGATTACTTCTAATCTTTTAAAATATATTTTTTCTTGAGATCATGTCAATTACATTAAGAATGGAAGTGTCCATTTTGTAGTTGCTTCTGTTTTCTGTGCTTTGTGGATCTTGTCCAAACCATCCTGTCCATTCCAAGGTCCCAAAGCATTTTTTTCTATTAGACTCATGTCTCAGCTTAAATTTTGTCTTCAATTCATTTTGAATTGATTTTTCCAACTGATGAGAGATATGCTGACTAGTTTCATTTGTTTGCACATACATACTCAATTTTACCAACATCATTTATTAAAAAACCCACTGTTCTTGCTCTAATTCATGTTTTCAGAAATTTTATTGAAAATAAGTTGACTGCAGAACATGTATTTACTTCTTTGCTCTCTTCTCTATTTCATTACTCTGCATGTCTGCTTTTATATTAAACTACAAAGATTTTGCATAGCAAGGTAATCACAGAGTGAACAGATTAATCTACAAAAGGGAAGAAAATATTGGACAATTAATTATACATCTGACAAGGGGCTTATATCCAGAAACTATTTGGAATTCTTAAAATCCAGTAGAAAAAACAAACAACAAACAAAACCCTTAATAATCCAATTTAAAATGGGACAATATACCTAAATATTGTATTGTACATTGAAATGACTTTTAAAGAAATTTATTTTTTAATTATATGTTCAAAATAATCTCACTATGCCTAATTGAAGTTTCATTACATTATTTAGGAAAAAAACTTCTCTGTTTATATTTTTCTCTTCCTGATCCATTTATTTCAACCCTTATTTTGTATATTTCTCAGCCTTTCCCTAGAGTCAATGTTTTCTTAAGAACAGGCTTTATAACCCTCTAGGAGATCTATACTCCCTGGAGTTTGATTTTCACATTAATTAGCTTTACCAAGACTCAAACTGATCTTTGTTGAACAGTCGTCCTAATCCAGCACACTGGTGATGTGAGCTCAGAAGCTATTTATTAGATTAGAAAAAGTGTCATAATTGATATGCTATATAAAATTTCTATTAAATATTCTATGACTAATCTGTGATTTCTTTAGAATATGTAGGCAATCTTAGTTCCTTCAAATAGATCACATTATAAAAATTAACACTTCTTATTATATTCATTTTTCTTTAAATTGTATTGTTTCTTATTTACTTACAGTGACATATCAATATATCCCAAGATTATATCTACTTTTTCAAATCTTGTCTTCGTACACTTTGAAATTTATCTCAATGAATTTTGTTTTTTTAAACAACTGATTCAACTATTTTTTCTATTTTTATGTCCTTATATGCAAAAACTGACTTGACATATTTTTAGTTTTCCTATGCATTTTAATTGATCTATTTTAAGCAATATGTCCATTATTAATAATTTTATTTCATTACATTCAAAAAGATTTTTCTTCTGGATTTTAGATTATTATATCTTAATATTAATCCAATTTTATGCAATAAATTTATTATAGTCCATGCTTCTTTTAGTGAATTATAATTTTACACGATTTTCAGGTTCATTTTGACATACTCTTGAATGCTTACAACATAATCAGCACCATTTCAATCTTCTTTCCTCTCTCCTCCTCCCTCTCCCCAATTCCCAACCTCTACTCTATTGGTCTTCTTTCAATAAATTTACTTTCTTAATAGGTGCTTTATAATTATATGTGAAAGTATCTCCATACTACTTCCATAATGATTCTACACATTACTGTCCCATCATCAATACATAAGTGCTCCTTTCTCCCTATATTCTTTCTCATCAGCATTTATTATTTTTATCCTTGATGTTTGCCTTTCTAATGGGAGTGACTGGAGATTGCTATATATTTTTTATTTATATTTTCCTGATTGTCAAGGGTAAGCATTTTTTCATATTTATTTGCATATATTTATTGGTAATTAGTATATCTTCTTTGAGAAATATTTTTTTTAATTCATTTGCCCATTTGTTGTTGTTTGTTTATTAGTTGTTTTGGTGTTATGTTTTGTGAGTTCTTCACATATTTTGGAAATTAATCTCCTTTCAGAAAACTATCTGACAAAATTTTTCTCCCATTCCATAAGCACTCTGTTCATTCTCTTGTCTTCTTTGCTATGCAAAAGTTTTTCAATTTGAAGTCATCCCAATGATTGATTCTCAGTTTTTTTTTTGTTTGTTTGTTTTGTTTTTTTTTTATTTCTCTGTTAGGAAGCACACAACCTTCCCTAGAAGCCATTCTTTTTTTTTTATTTTTTTTATAATTTTTTTAATTTTTTTTAAATTTTTGAACAACCTTACAAGATTTTAACAAAATAATATAAAATGTGTATATATTCTGGATATTGCAATTCTCAGTTTTAATTCTTGAGCCTTAAGACTCTTACTATGTCAGTCAGAACCTGCACAATAGATTGGAGTTTTGACCCTATGATTTCCTGGTGATTGCAGTCTTTCTGGTCTAATTCCTTGACTTTGACTTTGATCTATTTTGTGTTGATGTTAGTGCAGGGTGAAAGTGATCTACCTTCATTTTTCTACATATAGATATTGAGTTCTCTCAGCACCATTATTTTAAAAAAGTTTGTTTTTCCCCTATATATATTTTTGACATCTTAGTCAGGGATCAGATGATCATATCTACCGCCTATGTGGAATTAACTTTGTGTCTTCTATTGTATTTCTTTAGTGTTTATTTTAGCTTTTATGCCAAAATAATGAATTAGCAAGTTTAAATAAAAATCTAAAACATGCTTATATTAGCTTTTATGATAGTTTAACAGTACTGTTATCAAAATATTATTACTTGTGATTTAACAACTTTGAGATCAATAGTTGTCAGGAAAAAAATAATCATCATTATAGATTTAGAATGTAAAAACTAAGTTGTCTGTGAAAAAAATAGAGAAAATTTTCAAAATAAATGAAAGTTAACATTGTAATGATATCAATTATTATGATTAATCTCAACATGATGTTCAGTGGATATTGAGAAATTTTAGAAGAGCTTTATATATTTCAATTCATTTAATCCTAAAAATTAAAATATGAACACTCATGCACAAATATTTAATTTAATATTTACATAGTATCAAAATAAGAAATAGACCTCATATAGAAAAATAAAGGACTGGGATGTAGCTCAGTGGTAGAATGCTTGCCTAGCATGACCAAGGCTCTGGGGTCTAATTCCCATAGCTGTTCCTGAGAAATGAATGCTACATTTGTTTTATGTGTGTGTATGTGTGTGTGTGTATATATATAAATTCATAATATACTTAGCTACATTTAAGTTGAATGGTTCTGTTTATTGTACCAGGAGTTATAAAACATAATTGTCTATATTTTTTCATTTTCATAATTTTGAAAAACAGTGTTACAAATGAAATCACAGGCTGGGCTATAGTTGTCTCTTAAAAAATAAGGTGGCATAGCAATATACCAGGATTTATTAGCCAATAAGAACTCTGTTCAAATATACATCCATTACTTACTAATTCATGCAATGGCTTGTGCAAGTTACCAAGATCTTAAACAATGTCAGTTTTCTTCCTGTTAAATAAAGATCTTCTAACTCTATGGGTGTTGTGAATAAAGTAATTTTATTGAAAAACAATCACTACCAAAGGGAAAAAAATCTTTATAAGGATTATTTTCTGATCTTCTCTCCTTACTTGGAATGTTAAAACTTTGTAATCATCATTTTTTTCACTTCTCAATTAATTTCATGAAGTGACGAATCCTTGCTACTATTATATTTTTCCATGTTATTTTTTGAGTGACATGTCACATATTTAAATTGTTAGAAACAGTGTTACAGAAACCATGTTTTGTTTTTTAAAGAGAGAGAGGGTCAGTGAGAGAGAGAGAGAATCAATTTTTATTTAGTTTTACATTTGGCTTTTGTTTCTGTGACACTTCCTTGTGTACATGGTGCTGGATTTGAATTCAGGTCCTTGCACATGCCAGGCAAGCACTGTAACCACTGAGCAACCACTACAGCCCAAGTTTTTAAACCACTTACTTTTTTATCAATGAATATAAAATATATTGGTAGAAATGCTTAGGTAAAACAAACATAATACCTAGCTTGATTGTGCAAATATGACCAAATTATAGATTTATGGAATTATGCATTTAAAGGTTGAAGTAAATTGTAGGAACTAATTTGATTTTAGGAATCTTTTTTATTAGATGAATATGGAGTTACAATTGAGGGGGAAACATTGTCAAACAATTAAGAACAAATGTATATATACTGAGTTATGCAAGGATAATTCCACGTCATGGATGCCTCCCTTGGGTTCCCCATGTTTCTATGTTTCCCCCAGAAGCACTCCTGAGTTACATGGGTATCTCCTGGAGGTCAGAGATCTCCTTCTGAGATGATTCTCCCATATTCCCATCCTCCAGTCTCCTAGATATCCTTCCTAATCCCTCCCCCAACCCTGTCCCCCACCTTACGCCTCCAGGTATCCTAGGCAATCATCCCCCTGCTTGCATAAAAATTCATACAATCTGAGGTTATTATTGGCTTAGCCATCTAACATACTGCTTCCAGATGTATTCTAGCTTCCACAAATGAGAGAAACCATTTGGCCCTTGAGTCTCTGAGATTGGGATACTTCACTTACCATAATTCTACCTCCATCCATTTGGTTTCAAAAACCATAATATTGTCTTCTCTAGTGGCCAATATAGTAAGGATTTTTTTTTAAATAGAGCTTCAAATGCTTTTAGTAATCTGTATATCATAATTCTTTCTATTTTTTTCTAGTAAATAATATAACCTGCTCAAAGAGAAGTCTGGTTTTTATACTAGGGTTCTGAGAGATACTTCTATAATCTTTTTTTTTTTTAATTTTTAATGTCCTGGATATCTCATAGTGTTTTCAATCACCTGGGTGCTTGTGTCAGTTGGGTAGCCTAACATGAAATCTTCTTTATTTATTTATTTTATTTTACTTTTTATTGTCCAGAGAATATTTTTTTTATCCCTCCCCACTCCCCACACCCCAATACATCTATGGCTCTCCTAGATTATGTGTTGCTACACCTTTGCTGGGTCTAATACATGAGTTTGGCAACCTTTCACACAAGTCTGGGTTTTGCTCTGGCCTCCACAAATGAGGGAAAGCATTCGATCCTTGACTCTCTGGGTTCAGCTAACTTCACTCAGCATGATTTCTTCCATTGCTGTTCATTTACCTTCAAAGGCCACAATATTATTTTTTCTAATTGCTGAGTAGAACTCCATTGTATTTATGTATGTGTGTGTGTGTGTTACAACTTTTGGATCCATTCATTCTGTGAGAGGCATCTGGGTTGGTTACATAATTTAGCTACTGTAAATTGTGCTGTTATGAACACAGATTTTGCTGTGTCTGTAACGTGCTGATTCTAATTCCTCTGGAAAATACCCAGAAGAGGGATAACTGGATCACATGGTGGATCCATCCTTAATTTTTTTCAAGAGTCTGCACGTTGTTTTCCAGATTGGATGTACCAGTCTGCAGTTCCACCAACACTGTGATAGTGTTCTTATTTCCCTGCAACCCTTCCAGCTTCTACTATTGTTTATACTCTTTATCATTGCCAATCTGACTGGTGTGAGGTGAAATCTTAAAGTAGCCTTGATTTGCATTTCTCTGATTGCTAGTGATTTAGAACACTTTCACATGAGATCTTCTTGACCTCAAGAGCAAATGAAGGCTGAGGTCAGTCACTTGAGGTATCTGTCATGTCTTTGTAATGGAGTTCCAGTAAAGACTGGAGACTCAAGTCTCAGATTTGCTGTTCTGGTGGACAAACACTACATCGTATGAGTACATACTGTCAGTACCAGGAATATCACACTTTCTTTACTCCACAGAGAGAAAACATTTAGAAAATTGATGTTTGGAGCTTTCTTAGACTTTACTGTATATGCCTCTGACCTTGATTAACTTTAGTATTTTCTGTAATAAAATTTATCTGTGAGTAAACAGTTTTCCCTGAGTTTTGAAAGTATTTCTTGGGAATTATTAATCTCAAAGAATCTGAAGATTAATTCAAATTTGCAATTGGTGTTAGAAGTGAGAGCAGTCTTATGACTGTTCCTTAACTTTTCAAAATGTCAATTTTATTTTTCTAATACCTGGTGAGAATCATAGCTACCAAAAACATTTAAGTTTTATATTCTCTGGTAAAAAACAGATTAGATATTCAACCAATCCATTTTTCTCTGTGTACTGCTGTTAAATTTTCCTTATGCTTCCTGAAAAATGAAAAACATTTTGTAGTTGTTTTAAATCACTGGATTCTAAGGGAAACTCAGACATACCATCAAGTCTTAGGTGAAATTGGAAATGGTCTCTTCATAGTACTTCTCATTTTTTACTCAGCTTTTATCTAGATGCCACTAAGGTAGCCTTAAAATTAATAATGGAGGATCATGTTTGCCATATGTAGCAGTAAAAACCTACTGATCTGTAAGCCACAACCACCTAACAAGAAATGATACATGCGAGTGAAAAGCATGTGTTTGTGTTGTTAAATAAGATTTTTTGGTTCTGATTGCTACCTATGAAATTATAGCCTAACGAGACTAATCTATCAAACTAATTTAGCCAGAATAGAGTTAATGAGCAAACTCTGCTTTGTATTTAAAAAATCCAGGGAATGGTCCACTGAGAAACTTAGTATGGATCAGAGATTGCCCCCTCAATTCTCATGCCCTAGAAGACTGTACCAGATAAAGTCACATAACACAGAGGACCCACACTCATTGTACAGATGAAAAGAGGAAGACCTTAAAAATGGACATTATGTGACTAACCCTGTGTCTGCCAAATTGGAGTTTGAAACTTGGAATTTTTTTCTGTGAAGATAGTTTGCTACTAAAATTCGTGTTTGTTATGAATTCTCCTTTAAGTATATAAAGGATATGAGATATAAATTCAAACTACAGACTTAAATGTATTGTTCAGGTAAATAATATTTTATATCTATATATATATAAATGGAGTCACCATGTGTTAATTGTCTACTCTTTTTACCTGCCTTGATTGCCTTCAATGGCATCTATGCAGAGAATTTAAATCCAATCGAAAGTAAAAGTCATGATTGATCTGATCAGCCTGCTTAGTCTGTATGGGGCATTTTTGATCAAAGTGGGATTTTCAAATTTAATTAAATCCTGCAGTCTTGTACGCCTTAACTTCAGTTTTTACATAATGCCATGCCTGTAGTCCTGATTTTTCCTCCCCTCAGTATTGAACTTACTCATTGTTTTTTAGTTTGTTTATTAACATTTAATCCTTAGAGATGCCGGACATTACAGGATTTGCTCATAAGGTAGAAAGTTTTAATAAATTAATTACAAATATAATAGGTTCTGAAAATTCTATAAAAATGTTCAGTAATATGTTTCATTTCTTTCCAGAACCTCTTCACAAATGTAAACAAAACTGCCTCAAGAATGTTCACTGATTTTAATAATAAGTAGAGTTGACAAAAAAATTATAACATTGGTCTTTTTTTTTCTTTTCTTTTTTTTATTAGTTGATGTCCCAGTCCAGCTGGGTTCTGACCTGAGGGACATGCTGGGGATGAGAAAAACCCCAGGCCGGAGACTGGAAAGGGTCTTTCTTTGTCCAAACTTTACTTTTCCTTTTTATATATCCGTGCTTTACATCTCTCTTTCAAGGCAACATTCATTTACACTGCTACGACAAAATGCCTAACATTAAGTAATCTCAAACAAGTCAAGGCAACACTACAAGACTCTATTTCAGAACAAGCCTAGACAGCAATTTCTCACATTTCTGAAGGCTGGGAAGTAGAGGAGCAAAGCATAGGCAGGCTCGGCTGCTGACAAGAGCTCATCTTCCAAAGGAGCAGGGACACCACGTACAGCAGCAAAGTACAAGAGCTCTCTCCCAAAGCAAGAGCTCTCGACTGCTGACTGGAGCCTCTTATTTAAAGGCCTTCACCCTGCCCCCTCGAGGCCTCTCTACATTAGCTCCTTCATTGCCACACCTGGATTTCGGAGGCACACGTTTGATCAGGAGGCCTCTACATGCACCCCTTACGATCTAGAATAAGTACAAATTCGCAGAAGAAATCAGGAAATCTCTCCCATTAGCCATCACTTCCAAAAGAATGAAATACTTGGGCATTAACCTTACCAAGGATATAAAAGACCTATTCAAAGAAAACTGTCAAAAACACACAAAAAAAGAAATTACAGAAGACCTGAGCAGATGGAAAAACAATCCATGCTCATGGTTAGGCAGAATCAATATAATAAAGATGGCCATTCTACCCAAAGCCCTTTACAGATTCAATACAATCCCCATCAAAATACCTATGGCATTTTTCAGAGATATAGATAAAGCAATTCTCAAGTTCATATGGAACAACATAAGACCCAGACTAGCCAAAACACTACTCGATAGAAAGGAAGAAATAGGGGGTATCTCAATCCCTGACCTGAAATTATATTACAGAGCTGTAGTAGCAAAAATAGCATGGTGTTGTAACAAAACAGAAACGAAGAACAGTGGAACCGAATAGAAGATCCTGAGACAAACCCCCATATCCTCAACTATTTGATATTTGATAAAGAGGGCAAGAGTATAGTGTGGAAGAAAGAGAGCCTGTTCAACAAATGGTGTTGGACAAACTGGACAGCCATTTGTAGACAACTGAAGCTGGATCCTTATCTTTCGCCCTGCATAAAAATTAAATCAAAATGGATCAAAGACCTGGATATTAAGCCTACCACTTTAAATTTACTAGAAAAAGAAGTAGGGTCAACACTACAGCTTATAGGAGTTGGCAGCTTCTTCCTTAACAAAACTCCTATGGCTCATGCTGTAAAATCAAAATTAAATGCATGGAATGCAATTAAACTAAAAAACTTCTGCACAGGTAAAGATCTAGTCAAGAGCATCAAGAGATAACCTACAGAATGGGAGAAAACTTTTGCGTGCTACACCTCAGACAGAGGGCTAATATCCAGAATATACAGGGAACTAAAGAAACTTAAGTCCAAACTCACAAATAATCCAATCAATAAATGGGCTAAAGAACTCAAAAGGAACTTCTTTCCAGTGGAAGTCCAGAAAGCCCACAAATATATGAGAAAATGCTCTACATCATTAGCAATAAGGGAAATGCAAATCAAAACTTCAATGAGGGCCTACACTCCTACCCGCCCGAGTCACATCTGCAAAGAAAAACCCGCGCAACTTTAAAATCAGCGTTCTCGCAAGGACCCCTCTTGGACCTGTGTTCTGTTTTGTGATGGGATCGGTGACTGGAAATAGCGTCCAAGCAAGCGCGGAGCAGTGGCTTTTGCAGAGGAGGCGGGGCGGATTCTGCAGGGGCGAGGAGGCCCAGCAACCGTCACTACTTTGTTCACTTGCTGGTGGCCACACTCCCAGCCTGCCCGATCAGGGCAGGAACTCTTTGGGACTGCAAAGCAAGCTCTGTGTCTGGGTGCCCTGTCAGGAAGCAGCAGAGATCGAGGGAGGAGACGGGACCAGAAGGCTTGGCTGAAGCCCTAGGGAAGTTGTGGGAGCAGCGAGGGAGGAGGAGCATCCATTTTTGAGACCACACTTCCTGCCCTGGACCCGCCTCTTCTGGGTCTGCAAAACGGGCTCATAGGACTGAGCCTGGATCCAGCAGCTGAACACAGGCAGTCTCAGCAGAAGGTGGAGTCCGGGGCATGAATCCTCCTCTCATAAAGGATCTGGGACTGAGGAGTAATGGAGTTAAAGGCTCTGTCCTCCCAACACAGACTGGTCTTTCACAGGGCGGAGAGGCTGATCCCCACCTCAGGGATCAAGGAAGTCATTTTTGACAACTACCAGCAGATGGAACTCTTATAACATATCTTCTGACTTTCAGATCCCCTGAATACATCTTCAAAAAAAAAAATTTAAAACTGGTCATATCCAGCCAGAAATAGAAGATCTATTCCCTGAAAGGACCAGAGAATATCATACTATCGATACTTCCAGGGTTTTTCTATTAAGTATAAATTTCCTTTTTTTTTTTTTGCCTTTATTTCAACTTCATTTTCTAGCACATGAGGTGTTGGAATTCTGCAAGGGTAACAAACAGTTTAGAGTAAAATGGGTTATCTCATGAAATCAACTCTCCTGACAAAACCCCATGTCAAAGAAGGGTTGGGACGGATCTCCCAACCCAACAGCTTAGTCCGTAAGGCAGAAGACAGGAAAAAGACCCACAGAACCTGTAGTGCTCCCACAAAAGGTTCACCTGATAAATAAGAGAGAAGAATCTCTTCAAGCATGAGAAATAAAACTTGAAGAGGCTCACCACAATCCCAAAACTCCCCTGATAAGGGGGTTATGGCCAGGGACTGGGATGAAAATCTAGAACAATATATCAATGAGCTGATAACAAAAAAGGATCATCGACTTAAAAGAAGAGATAATGAAGGGAATAATGGAGAAAATCCAAGATCTGAAAGATTCAATTATTACAGTAATAGATTCTCTCAAGAAGGAAGTTACAGACCTCAAATCTGTAGTCAATGACATGAAAGGGATCATGCAAGAATTTAATAATAGATTAACTTCAGTAGAAAATAGACCTCTGCCAAAGAAGAAAGAACCTCCGAAAATGAAGACAGGTTGACCAAGCTAGAGCTCACAGACATCAAAAAGGAAAAAAAAATTGAATGACCACTACCAGTATTTCAAGAACGTCTGGGATGAAATGAAGAGAAACAATCTGAGAATAATTGGAATACAGGAAGAAAATGAGACCCACATCAATGGTATGAGAAGCATTCTCAAAGAGATGCTGAAAGAAAATTTTTCCTCAAATAAAAGGAGAATCTGACATGCTTATCCAGGAAGCTTACTGGACACCCAATAGGCCTAATCAAAAGAGAAACTCACCTAGACACATCATATTCAAAATGTACAACAGAGATACCAAAGAAACTATATTGAAAGCAGCAAGAGAGAAACGCCAAATCACATTCAGAGGCAAGCCAATAAGAACTGTATGTGACTTCTCAACCCAGACACTGTACGCAAAAAGGTCTGGGTTGGAATAATACCTTTCAATGTCTACATGACCACAACATGCAGCCTAGAATTCTATACCCAGCAAAGCTCAGCTTCAAATTTGATGGAGAAATAAAAACTTTCCATGTCAAAACAAACTGGCAGAATTTGTCAACAGAAAACCTGCCCTACAAAGAATTCTCAAGGAATTACACCACACAGAAGAACAAGTACATGATACCCATAATCCACAAACAGAAGAAATTCAATGAAGGTATCACCTACCAAGAACCAACCAAGGCCACCATGGAAACAACTAAGTAAGACACAATGACCACGACACAACTGCACACTTCTGTCTTATCACTGAATGTAAATGGTCTAAATGCATCACTCAAAAGACAGAGACTTGCAGACTGGATCAAAAAACATAATCCAACCATATGCTGCTTACAAGAAACTCACCTAACAGGCAAAGACATCCACAGATTAAGGATGAAAGGATGGAAAAAAATCTACCACACCTATGGCCAAAGAAAACAAGCCGGTGTCGCTATACTTATATCTGACGAAGTAAATTACAATCATAAATCAATCAAAAGAGGTAAAGAAGGCCACTACCTAGTGCTAAAAGGAACCTTTCAACAGGAAGAAATAACCATAGTTAATATTTACTCTCCAAACAACAGTGCACCCAATAACGTGAACAAATTACTTCACAACATCAAACCTCTCGTCGATCATAACACAATAATACTGGGAGACTTCAACACTCCGCTGTCACCATTAGACAGATCATCAAAACAAAAAATCAATAAAGAAATAGCCAGCCTGAATAATTTCATAAACCAAATGGACTTCACAGACATATATAGAGTTTTCCATCCTAAATTAGCAGAATACACCTTCTTCTCTGCAGC
>PVKS010046043.1:0-13501 GCA_004027875.1 Aplodontia rufa
TGAGAACCACATAAACACTGGCCCAGCTAGCCTGGAGCCTCCCTCCTTCCCTTGCTGGGACTGTAACAACCCCACAGAGCAGCTCTTGGGGTCTCTGAAGATCACAAGACATCCAGAGTCGGTCATCAGTGATCCCAGGGAAGCAAGCTTCAGTCTGGCCACTCTCCTTGGAACAGTCAGAGTCCCACACATCTACACTAGGATCTACTAGACTGCCTACAGCTCCTGGGTCCCTTGGCTTAAGAAGACCAGGAGTTTGTTCAGGCAGAAAGTAATCTGCCCAGGAGTGCATCTCAGGTGGTGCTGAACTCTATTCTCACAAGAAGCAGGAGAGGGTAGAGTTTCTACCCCTCTGCAACAGAAAGTTTTGAGGAGATCCTCTAGGAAAACCCAAGGCCACCAGAGATTACCAAGCTGCATCTCCCTGAACAAGCTCAACTGGGAAGAGTCCCAAGCTAGATAGCAGATATGAACACATTCCCCCACGGTACACACTAACCTAGGGCCAAAAAAATCAGAACTTTCCCAACTAGTTGTTTTTTTTTTTTAATGTGGATCCTGCCATCTAGTATTTTTAACTTATTTAACTTTTAACTTTTTAATGCTTTTTATTTTGTAATCCTTTTTTGCTTTATTGTTATTACTGAATTTGGTGTTCGTGGATGTACATTTTTTGTGTGTGTATGCATTGGTGGTTGGCTTCTACTGTCACTGTGTCTTCTTGAACTCAACTGCTGTCTCTATAGCATTGGAGTCTGACCACGAAAACACTTCATGATAGCAAAATAGCCATCAGTATCCTTCGGTCAAAGAGAACCTCACCCCATACTAACCTCTTCTTCCCCTGTACTCTGACAATTTCTAAACTATATGCCTTTCTCTCTCACCCTCACCCAAAGTCTTTACCTCACCCACATCCCCTTTCTATGTTTTCTTTATTCCTAACTGAATAACCTACACCACCCTAAACCCTTGTTCCTCTTTACTCTAAGTCAGGAGTTCTAATCTACCTCCCCACCTCATCTCCTTGGCTTTCTAGTCATTTCTTCACCCCACTTAGTGAGGCCCTGATAACTAAAGAAAGAGGCATTCTTCAAAATGGGTACTTGCTTGCTATCATAATATATTGTGAGAGATCTCATCAAAGAAAACTGCTCCTATAGATGCTAATCATCATCATAACTGTTTTAGTTGAAACTGTCTAGTTTATGCACCTATAGGCTCTCAATTCCTCACTGATTGGACTGGAAGCTATAGGTCTGAGCTGCTAAAATAGCACCCAATCCCAAAGAAGCAAAGCTGTAAGAAGCTCCAATTACCCCTACAAAAGTAATACAGTTGGTCTTTAACACACACCCCTTGAAGCTGAAAATGAGGAAAAGGGGAAATAACTCGCCTCCTTAACCTCACAGCTCTCCACCCAAGGGCTCCAAGGTCAGGGCCCTAGATGAAAATCAAAGAAATTGTATCAACATTATGATTAGTAATTCAATCAAAGAATTGAAAGAAGAATTAAGAGATCAGAGAACAATTTCAAGAGATGAGAGACAACTTTTGTAAGGAAATAAGGGAACAATTCCATGAGATGAAAGATCAGCTTTATAAAGAATTAGACACCCTGAAAAGAGATGTAGCAGAGCTATCGGAATTGAAAAACACTGTCATCCAAATCAAATCTTCACTGGAAGATACTAACACAAGAGTAAACGCCACTGAAAATAGAGCTTCAGCTCTTGAAGAATGTATATCAGATAACAAAAATAGGCTAAGCAATGTCAAGTTCAAGGAAGACAGACAAGAGAAGAAACTTAGAATACATGACTAGAACATCCTGCACTACAGAATATTCTCAAGGATATTCTTCACTCAGAAGGAAATGCTAATAATACCTTAAACCCTGAAACAAGGGAGAGTCAATAACCACATTACACACCAAAAGAGTCCCAAGATGGCTCAAAACTCTGTAAGTCACAAAGTTTGAGAATCAGTTTCCCATATCTATTCTAACTCTGAATGTGAATGGTCTCAATGCCCCAATTAAAAGACACAGATTGGCTCACTAGATCAAAAAACAAAATCCAACAATATGTTGTCTACAGGGGACATATCTAACATTCAAAAATAGATACAGACTGAAAGTGAAAGATTGGCAAAATTTCTACCAGGTCTGTGGCCCAAAATAGCAAGCTAGTGTGGTGATCCTAACATCTGATAAAATTAATTTCCATCTAAAACTAGTCAGAAAGGACAAAGAGGGACATTTCATCATATTAAAAGGGACAGTTCATCATGAAGATGTAACGATAAATAACATTTATGGCCCCAATTACAATCCCCCCAAAATATATGGAAAAAATACTCAAGGACATTAAACTTCTCATTGATCTCAACATGATAATGCTGGGGGACTTCAACACACCATTATCAACACTAAACAGATCATCAAAACAAAAAATCAATATAGACATCTCCAATCTAAACACATTTATTAACCAATCGGGCTTAACAGACATCTACAGAATATTCCTTCCTAAGTCAGCTGAATTTAATTTCTTCTCAGCAGCTCATGGATCCTTTTCTAAAATAGACCACATCCTAGTTCACTGAGGTAACCTTAACAAGTACAAAAAAGTTGATATAGTCCCATGTATCCAGTCAGAGCACAATGATATGATCTTAGCAATCAACAACAAGAGAAACAACAGAAATTACTCAAATATTTGGAAATTGAATAATTCCCTCTTAAATGAAGGATGGATAAAAAGGGAATGAGAGCAGAAATGAAGAAGTTCTTGGAATTGAATGAGAATGAGGAAACAACATATCAAAATCTCTGGAATAGTACGAAGACATTCTTAAGGCATAAATTTATAGCACTGAGTGCATACATCAAAACCTAAAAAGAGCCCAAATAAATAGCCTTATGCTGCAACTTAAATGCCTGCAAAAAGAGGAACAATCCAATCCTAAAGCTAATAGAAGACAGGAAATAACTAAAATCAGAGCTGAAATCAACGAAATTGAGAATAAAAAAACAATACAAATAATCAACAAAACAAAGAGTTGATTCTTTGAAAAAGTAAACAGGATCGACAGACCCCTTGACAACCTCACCAAAAGGAAGGATGAAGTGAAGCAAATCAACAAAATCCAAGACAAAAACAGAAATATCACCACAGACTCAACCAAAATCCAGAAGATTATCAGAACCTATTTTGAAAATTTATATTCTGCCCAGTTTGATAATCTGGAGGATATGGACAAATACTTGGCCAATACGACATCCCCACATTAACACAGGAGGACATTGAAAATCTAAACCAACCTATCTGAGGTAGTGAAATTGAAACAGCAATCAAAGCTCTTCCAAAAAAGAAAAGCCCAGGACCGGATGGATATACGGCAGAATTCTACCAAATTTTCACAGAAGAGTTAACACCGATCCTCTATAAGCTCTTCCATGAAATTGATAGGGTGGGAGCACCCCCGAACACTTTTTATGAAATAAATATTACACTGATACCAAAATCCAACAAAGACACGTCAAGAAAAGAAAACTACAGACCAATTTCCCTGATGAACATTGATGCAAAAATCCTTAATAAAATTCTAGCTAATCAGATACAAAAGTACATTAAAAAGATAATACATCACAATTAAGTGGGCTTCATTCCAGGAAAAGAAAGCTGGTTCAGCATATGCAAATCAATAAATTTACTTCACCACTTAAACAGAATTAAAAATAAAAATCATATAATCATCTCAATTGATGCAGAAAAGGTCTTTGATAAAATTCAACACCACTTTATGCTCAACTATGTAAGATCCATTTATGGCAGACTCATAGTCAACATTATGCTCAATGGAAAAAAACTGAAAGCATTTCCAACTGAATTCAAAAACAAGACAAGGTTGTCCACTTTCACCACTCTTATTCAATATAGCCCTTGAAATCCTTGCCAGAGCTTTCAGGCAAGACAAAGAAATCAAAGGAATTCGTATAGGAAAAGAGGAAGTTAAGTTGTCTCTATTTGCTGATGATATGATTCTATACCTAGAAGACCCAATAAGCTTGACCAGAAAACTTCTAGAGCTTATAGGCAATTTCAGCAAAGTGGCTGGCTATAATAAGATCAACACCAATAAATCATTAGCTTTCCTTTACTCTAGCAACAAGTCTGCGGAAGAAGAAATCAGGAAATCTCTCCCATTTACCATCTCCTCCAAAAAAATAAAATACTTGGGCATCAACCTTACAAAGGATATTAAGGACCTCTACAAAGAAAACTATCAAACACACAAAAAAAGAATTTACAGAAGACCTGAGTAGACGGAAAAACATTCCATGCTCATGGTTAGGCAGAATTAATATAATCAAAATGGCCATTCTACCCAAAGCCCTATACAGATTTAATGAAATCCCCATCAAGACACCAATGTCATTCTTCACGGATATAGAAAAAGCAATTCTCAAGTTCATATGGAATATCAGAAGACCCAGATTAGCCAAAACATTACTCAGCAGGAAGGAAGAAGTAGGGGGTATCTTAATGCCTAAACTGAAATTATACTACAGGGCCATAGTGATAAAAATAGCATGGTATTGATATTAAAACAGAACTGAAGACCAATGGAATAGAATAGAGGATTCTGAGATGAACTCCCATACCTTTAACTATCTGATATTTGATAAAGGGGGCAAAAACATAGTGTGGAAGGACAGCCTGTTCAACAAATGGTGCTGGACAAACTGGACAGCCATATGCAGACAATTGAAATTATATCCTTACCTCTCACCCTGCACAAAAATCAAACCAAAATGGTTCAAGGGTCTGTAAATTAAATCAGCAACTTTACAACTGCTTGAAGAAAAAGTAGGATCAACACTCCACCATATAGGGGTTGGCACCATTTTCCTTAACAAGACTCCCGTGGCTCAAGCAGTAAAGTCAAGAATAAATGAATGGGATGCAATTAAACTAAAAAGCTTTTGCACAGCTAAAGGATTAGTCAAGAGTGTCAAGAGAGATCCAAGAAAATGGGAGAAAATCTTTGCCTGCTACACCTCAGACAGAGGGCTAATATCCAGAATATACAAAAAACTAAAAAAACTAAACAACAAAACCATAAATAATCCAATCAATAAATGGGGTACAGATCTCAAAAGAAACTTCTCACCAGAGGAAGTCCAGAAAGCCCAGAAATACATGAGAAAATGCTCCACATCATTAGCAATAAAAGAAATGAAAATCAAAACTTCAATGAGATTCCACCTCACTCCTGTTAGAATGGCAAAAATGAAGAATACGAGCAATGACAGATGCTGGAGGGGCTGTGGGAAAAGAGGAACACTCACATTGCTGGTGGGACTGTAAACTGGTTAAGCCACTCTGGAAAGCAATGTGGAGACTCCTCAAGAAATTAGGGCTGGAACTTCCTTATGACCCAGCTAGTTCACTTCTGGGTATTTTCCCAAAAGTGTTAGAATCAGCATATTATAGAGGTATGGCTTCATCAATGTTTATAGCAGCTCAGTTTACTTTAGCTGGACTGTGGAACCAACCCAGATGCCCCTCACAGGATGAGTGGATTCAAAAACTTTGGTACATATATAAAATGGAATACTACTCAGCCATTAGAGAAAAAATATTATGGCTTTTGAAATCAAATGGATAAAGATGGAAAAAATTATGCTAAGTGAAGTATCCCAATCTCAGATACTCAAGGGCCGAATGTTTTCTCTCATTTGTGGAAGCTAGAACACAATCACAAACAGTATGAAAGATGGCTAAGCTAATAATAACCTCAACATGTATGAATTTTTACACAAACGGGGGAACCTTGCCTAGGGTACCTGAAGACGTAGGGAATGGGGCAAGGAGGGGGGAGGGATTAGGAAGGATATCAAGGAGACTGGAGGGAGGGAGTATGGGGGAATCAACACAGAAGGAGATCTCCAACCTCCATGAGAAGTCCATTTAACACAGGCGTTTATTTGGAGGAAACATAGAACCATGGGGTACCCAAGAGGGCTAACCATGGAATGGCATCAGCCTTGGCTAACTATGTGAATATACATTTGTTTTGATTGTTTGATAATGATTCCCCCTCAATTGTAAGTCCATATTCAACTAATAAAAACCATGTATTAGTGGTTTCTGTTTCTTTTCTTCCTGTTGATTTCTAGCTTCATCCTATTTTGATCTGATAAGATATGTGGAATTTTATAAACTTGTTTGTATTTGCTAAGATTTCCTTTGTGGGGGCTGGAGCAGTGGCTCAGCAGCTACATGCTTGGCTGGCATGCACAAGTATGCAAGTTTAAACCCCAGCATTATGTACACAATGAAGTCTTGGAGCAACAAAAGCCACCTGAGAAACTTAATAAAATTATTCCTCACTTTCTCTCTCTGTGTGTCACTTTCCCTCTCTCTTAAAAAAAAAAGATTTCCTTTGTGGACTAGAATATAATCTATTTTGGAAAAAGGTCCATATGCTGCTGAGAAGAAGGTAAATTCAGCAGTTTTGGGGTGGAATATTCTATAGATGTCGTTAAGTCTATTTGATGTATAATGTTGTTTAGGTTGGAGGTATCTTTATTGATTTTTTTTTTGTTTTGATGACCTGTCTATTGGTAATAGGATGTATTGAAGTCTCCCAGTAATATCGTGTTGTGGTCTATGAGTGTTTTAATGCCATAGACTATTTTTTCCATGTAGCTGGGTGCATTAATATTTAGGACATAAATATTTACTATAGTTACATCTTCTTGTTGGATTTTTACTTTTGCTAAGATGTAATGGCCTTCTTTGTCTCTTCAGGTTAATTATTGTAAGAAATATACTTTGCCAGATATAAGAATTGTGACACCTACTTGTTTTCTTGGATCATGCGCCTGGTAAACATTTTTCCATCCTTTTACTTTCAACCTGTGGATATCTTTGCCTGTAAGATGAGTCTTTTGTAAGCAGCATATTGTTGTAATTTGTTTTTTGATCCATTAAGCTAATCTACGTCTTTTCGTAGGGGAGATGAGAACATTAACATTCAGTGTGAGTATGGATATGTGCTTTTGGTTCATTGCCATTGTTGTTTTTCACTCTATTTTGTGTTGTCTTGATTCTCATTTAGCAGATTATACTTGTATTGAACTTCCTTTTCTTATGGGTTTTGGGAATTGTTTTTTCATTCCTCTATATGAAATTTATCTTTGAAAATTCTTTGTAGTGATGGTTTTGTGCTCATCATTATTTTTAGTTCATTCTTGTGGAATATTTTTATTTCCCCCTTGAATTTGAAACTGAGTGTTGCTGGGTATAGTAACATTCGCTGACAGTTGTTTTCTTTCAGGCTTGGAATATCTCATTCCAGCCCTTCCTTGCTGCTATGGTCTGAGCTTAGATATCAGAAGCGATCCTTATTGGTTTGCCTCTAAATTTGACTTGAGGTTTCTCTCCTGCAGCTTTTAAAATTCTTTCCTTGTTTTCTCTGTTATGCATCTTGAATGTGATGTGTCTCAGTGAATTTCTCCTTAGGTTAGGTCTACTTGGGGTCCTATACACCTCCTGAATGTGCATGTCTGTCTCATTTCTGGTATGGGAGATGTTTTCTGTAACTATCTAATTGAAAATGTCCTTTATGCTATTAGCTTGTAACTCCATGTTCTAGTCTATCCCAGTGATTCTCAGATTTGGCCTTTTAATATCATCCCATAGCTCTTATATATTCTGCTCATGTTTTATAAAAAAAAAATCCCCTTTACTGTCTTCTGTGTCCTCTGGATCATTTAGTTTGTATTCAATGTCTAAAATTTTTTCCTTCAAGAGCTGAGGTTCTATTCTCCACAGAATCTGATCTGTTAGTGATGCCTTCAAATGAGATTTTTAATTTTTTTAAATTAAGGAGTTGAGTTATTGTACAATCATAAATGCATGTAAAGTAACAATATGATATGCATTTGTTCTTAAACCAGAATTAACCCCACATTGCTCACACCCCAGTTTCTTGATTCTTCTATATTTCACTTCTATAAATGATATAAATGTTTAGACTGTGAACTTTACAGACTTAAGTGATTGCATAAGTATTATTTGTATCCTCAGGGGGTAAAGAATATGCTACATTGTTGATTGTCTTCCTAGATCCCTCCCTATCCGCCCTCCCTCTCTGCTCTCCCCACCTATCCTCCCACCCACACCCAACAATGCCCTAGGTTGTGTTGCTACACCTTTGCTGGGTCTAATACATGAGTTTCAAGTGAGTTTTTAATTTGATTGATTGTGCCTTTCATTTCTAAGAGTTTGATTATGTTTCTTTTCACTATTTCTATTTATTTGTAAAAGTGGTCTTTCATCTCCTGTAATTTCTCCCTTAATTCCTTCCTTGATCTTCTTTTAATTCTTTCTCATTTTGATAATAAAATTATTATAACTTTTCAATTTCATCCAACTCCTTATCACTGGGCTCCTTTGTTGGGGGATTGTGGACTTAGGGAGAAATCTGTTTGCCTGTTTTCTCATTGTTTGAAGGTCTTCTTACTCCTTAATTGAAGTGAATTCCTCTTCTTATTTTGTGTGAGCCTTTGTGTGCAATTACCTTATTTGGTCTGAGGTTTCTCTCTGGATTTGATATATGGGTCAATGCTAGGGGATGAGGCGTGAGATCCCTCTGGTTTCTCCTTCTTGGGCCCTTGTTGGTGGTTTAGAGTTTTTGTCCTTTCCCTTACTTGGGTTGGAGTACTGTTGAGGAAGTTGAGTTCAACAACACAATCTCTAACTGTGAACTTTTAGAGTCCTTGTAAATTACCTGCACCTCATGAAACATGGGGAAACAAGCAATAGCAGCAACCAATGCAAACAATATGCAGCATTAAACTGGATACTTAGTTCCTACTGTGACTATTACTGTGTAGGGTCAGCCACTACTTTCAGTGAAATCAATATTTAACCATCATCTGGCTTAAAAGTAAACAACAGGTATCAACTTTGGCATCCACAACAGTAATGGTTACACAGTATTAATGGTGTAGACTTGAGTTGTATAAATCAATAGAGCTAGGAGGCAGTAAGAATAAAGACAATTAACAGAAAAGGAAATGTGAAAAGAAGGTAGAGAGCAGCTTACAATTTCAAAGCATGAACAGAGAGAAAGTAGAGAAGATGTAGGCTGTGATGGTTTAAAAAAAGAGAGAAGGGAAAAAAATAGAGGTAAGAAAGTAAAGGAAGAGTGAAAGAGAAACAGCAATAGAATTTGGTTTTTATCGGAAGGATAGAAAGAGAAACAGGAGAACCATACAAATGAGAAAAAAAGCAAAGTATACTGATCAAAACACCAAATCTCAAAAGACAGGGCAGGGGGAAATATCTACATTTAAAAAATACTAGAAACGAAGAAAAGAAATAATAATATTAAAAAACAAAACAAAACCCCACAGAAAGCACCAAGTATGTGTATGTATATATGTCCATGAACCAATCCACAATGCAAAAGCACACACAAAAACAAGAAAAGGCAAAATAGAAGGAAACCAAAGGAAAAAAATAAAACTCTTAATGGAAGGTTGAGAAGATTATTTCCACCAAGGTGGTCAACATAGACAATAGGGATTGATGGTCACTGTCAGATGGAATTTTGTTCACACCATCCAGATTCTGGATTGAAGTACTCCCAGGCTGGAATCATTGCCAGGTTCCAAGAGTGAAGGTTAAGATGGCTGGGCTTAGGTCTAATCAGTTCTCATGGGCTTTGCTGGGCAGTGCCTGATTTGGAGACATTAGATAAACACACCCTTTTGCCAGTCTCTGCTGGAAATCAGAATCCCAGAGATCTTCCTAGTATTCTTATCATGGGGTGTGTTCACCTCTGTTGTCTGTGAACACAGCCTTTCTGGACTTACTAGGCTTAGTCCCTGAGCACACTCATGCCTGCCCAATCAGACTCCCACCCAACTTCAGCTGGTTATGCCACCGGACCCACAGAGGGAGGTAGCAAGTTTGCTTTACCTTTGCTTTTTCAACTTAAATACCCTTGGGCAAAATATTGTCCGCAACTGTTTTGTGCTTGCTTTCCTAGGTGTTCCCTGTGTATTGTGGCATGTGCTTATTAGGAATGTTCAGTTGCCTGCTTGGATCTCTCAGCTCCTAGAGTGGCCACCTTATTGGGTCTTCAGCATCCTGGTGCCCTGCCTCCTCAAGATGGTGACTGCCCTGATTCTCCTTGGCTGACGGAAACAGTTGCATCTCATTTGACCTAGTGTTGCCCCTGGGTTCAACCAGGTCCTGGGAGCCCTGATCTTTTTTGCATTCTTGCCACCCTCTGTGTGGAGCTTGCATCACCCTTGTGTGGTGATTCTTCCGGCTGCGAGCCACCCAGCACCCATATGGTTTTTCTTCGTTGGTTAATGTAGCCAGATCTCTGAGTCTCTAATTTTCTTTGTCTAAAATTTTGTTTCGGTAAAGTTTTCCCTTCACCCACCTTGCAGAAGGGCAGCTCTCCCACTGTTTGCAGCCTGCATCGTGGAGCGAGTGTAAATGCTGCTTTCCCACAGTCCACCATCTTCTAAATCTCCTCTCTGTAACTTTTTTTAAGTCAGTGCTTGCCACAAAGAGCAGGAACGTCTTGGGTTTATCACCACTCATTTAGCCAATATCTATTATATAACCTTTATGTTAAGAATAACAGAGTTGGGCAAGGCACTTTACTACAGCAACACTATTTTTTTTTAATGGTCAGTTCAACATCAGTATATGTGCATGTTTCACAACAATCTCGGTGTTGGGCATTTATTAACAAAAGAGGTGCTTTGGTGGCTGGAAACGGGATCCTCTTTATGGGATAATCTATCACTAAAAGTTCTAGAGCATGAAGGTCAATGGTAGGCAGCCTATTGCATTCTCAGAAAGGAAATGGTCCACCTCTGCATCAGGAGAAATGCAGACTCAGCAGAAGAATGGAAATCCCAACAATGGGTAGAGAGCCTTGACCTCCAGTGGTACAACATGGTGCTGGGGCTTCATTAGCTTAGGACCTGATTTGCTAATGTGTCAGTTTAATTTGTGTGTGCATGTGTGTGTATGTGTGTGTGTTGCTGGAGACTGAACCCAAGGCCTTGTACATGCTAGGCAAGAGCTCTAACACTGAGCTCATCCCCAACCCCTATGTGCTAGATTAAAGTTAGCAAATTTTGCCATTATCCTTCTACACTAAACTAATTTCTCAAGTGGTTTGTTGGCTCATCTTAGTAAGATTTTCTAGAATTTAGGATTTTCTGGTGACTTGCTCTTATGAAGACTTTGAGTTCTGAGGGTATACAGAAAGATGAACTGAACCCCTCTTGTGTGATACAACAGACCTGCTTGATAGGTAATGATTCTAAACAGCTGAAGTTTAAGCTCAACATCTATGATTATCACTGTGGCATTTCACAGTAGACATACAAAAAGTCAACATGTAGAATGAGGTAGCTTTCCAAGTCTCAAGGTCAGAGATCTAACATTGGTCCTGGCTCTGCCATTCGTCAGCTGTGAGTCTACATGGAGGCCATCAAACCTCCTTAAGCTATGGCTTCTCCTGCAAAATGGAGGATACCTGAGTAGGCCATATGGGTGATGCTATGTATAAAATCACTATGAAAATTGCAAAGTTCCACCTGTCTATCTATGTCTCATTACTATTGAAGACTAATAAATTGGAAAGAATGGACTCTGATTTATAATTCATGGAACAACAAAAACAGAAGGAAATTAATGAGTAATAACAGTTTAAATAATCAAGGTTGGCAATATTTGTCAACACAGTAAGCTTTTATTCCCTTTTCAAATTCTATGTCATCATGGTATATAAAGCATCCCAGAAATGAGATAAAATTCATTGAGCTGAGGTGATGTGCAGGGAGAGTGATTATTTTCTATTAAATGCACATGAAAAAGCTGACCAGTCACATTTCCAATCAGAACACACTGATGCTCTATTAACTGGATAATTAAAAAATATTTTACGTGAAAACACTACTAATAAGGGGCTGGGATGTACGTCGGTGGCAGATCACTTGCCTAACCATGTGCTTGGGTTTCATCCCCAGCAACAAAAAAACCAACTAACCAATCTACACTTATAATATAAAAAATGGAGAAAACATGTTTTATTATGATGATTCATGGTTCACAGCATGAATAAAGAATCAATATGATTAAGTTTTCTTTTCTTAAGAACAAGTTTTATTTTAACCAGAGAAATAAAACTGTGTTACCCTGATATAATCCATAGTTAGTCCATCAGAAACTCTATATAACTATTCAATATTATCAGAAAGTCTTAAAGCAGCTTCATAACAGACTGCAATACCAGAAGATTAATTATGAATTATAACATCACTCAGAAATAAAGTCATTCAGTCAAAATAGCTATTTCCCGCTTCTCCTGAAAATCTTCTAATTACTTTCTTGACCTTGAGCTCCATTTCAATTTATAGTGACTTTTAATTTGAAGTTTACATGAAATAATTTCAAAGGTTGAGTGAGATAAATTTTTTGATTCTTTTTACTTCTTCATTTTTCAGATAAAGCCCAGCATCTCCACAGGCCTCATTTTCCATTTTCTTTTTAATAGTCCACAAAGGAATCAAATAGAAAAACCGAAAGTAAAATAACAAGGTAATCTTATTTTATGTAGAAGCATAAGCATTTTACAACTGTTTCATTATAGGATATGAGAATTTTTATTATGTTCCCTCAGATTCATCCTGTGGTCTCTAACTTAATGTTAAAATAATATCAATCTTAGTTTTGTTTTTTGTCTTTTTTTTTTCTAGTCTGAGATCTTACCCACTCATTGATTTAAGAGTAAGAAAAACCTATCCAATATTATCTCCTTTCTTTAGTTGATTCTTCCTCCCTCAGCTATCTTAAATAGTAGAACAAAATCTCAGGTTGAGGTCTATCTGAAATCTGGAGGTATATTAACACTACATATTACTACAAAATAATTTTCCTTCTGCCTGCTTAACCATGTAGCACATTGCTCCTCCTACAAATCTCTAAAACATCTATATGTGTAATCGATCAATGTTATGAAACCCATTTTCATCCTCACACTTTACAAAGAACTTTAAAATGTGAACGATTATATTATTTCTCTTTCACCAAACAGTTAAGATGATGCCACTCCTAAAATATTAACTTCATCATAGATGCTACTTTTATGTATTCAACTTGTGAAAGAGAAGAAATTAGGGCAAAGGGAAGATTTTAGGAAGCTTGGGAAAATTCTTTTTTAGATTCATCTCAAATTTACATAAATGCTCATGCTTTATGCCAGATCTTTGTGGTTTGAATTAAGGAATATGGTTGAGTTGTCATTGCTTATTCTTTCCTAAATAAACATTAGCTACCCAAACTCTATGAAAATAACCACTGGAAATGATACTTTTGAACTGATAAAGAAAAAATGAATAAAAATAAGTCAGGATGTAATAAAAGAGGGGAGTAAGTGAAAGGCTTATCTT
>PVKS010046044.1:0-13502 GCA_004027875.1 Aplodontia rufa
CTCTTAAAAAAAAAAAAGAAAATTAGATTAAGACTTTTCTTATTTTCCAACAAAAGTATCTATTGTGATACATTTCCTGAGAGTGGTTTGTTGGAATCTCCAAACATTTGTGGATTTCTCCAATTCTCCTTCTTATTTGATAAGTCATTTCTTCATGCATTTTGCACTCTGAGATCCTACAAAGACATTTAGGACTTCAGTGTGTTCCTGGTGAACCGACTGTTCATCATGCAATGTTCTTTCATGCTCCTGATAATCTTTTTCCCTCAGAAATCTTTTTATATTAATTTGGACACTCCTGTTTCTGTTGATTATTGTTTGCATGCTATATCTTTCCCATTCTTTCGTTTTTAAAAGTTGATCTACTGTACTTAATAATTAGATAAAATATATCATTTTCAAAATATATATTTATTTTTAAGGGCAAGTAGTGATTGTACATATTCAGGGGGCACAATGTACATTTCATTGCATATACATTATGTCTATATATGTACACACACATATATGTAGAGAGAGAGAGAGAGGGAGGGAGAGATGGGGAAATGATCAGAACAAGGCACTTGTATCGCCTCAGACATATATCATTTTGTGTGTGTGTTGGGAACGTTCAAAATTCTGTCTTCTAGCTATTTTGAAAGATTCAATTAATTGCTTTCAACTCTAATTATCCTACTGTGCTATAGAACACCGGAAGTTTTCCCTCCTACAGCTACACCTTTAGCAATTAACCATCCTTTTTCCATCTCAGTCTCCTCCACATCCTTCCGTGGCAATCACTATTCTATTCTCTGCTTCTTTAAGATAAACTTTTTAGCTTCCACAAAAAGAAGATTTTCTATTTGTCTTTCCATGCCTGACTTAGTTCTTATCCTGTTGCTGCAAATGACAGAATTTCATTTTTTACATCTGAATAATATTCCATTGTGTGTATGTCACATTTCCATTATTCATTCATCACTAATAGACATCTAGAATAATTCCATATTTTGTCTATAGTGAGTAATGTTGAAATAAATATGTGAGGGGAGGTATCTCTTTGACATGATTTTAATTTCCTTGAATATATAGCCAATAGTGGGGTAGCTGGATTGTACAGTAGTTCTATTTCTAGCTTTTTGAGGAAATTCCATGTTGTTTTCTACAATGGTGGCACTAATTTTCATTCCTACCAGTAGCTGCATACTTGCTAACAGTTGTTATTTTATCTTTTTAATAAGAGCTGTTGTACCTGGGTAGGCCTGATATGGCTTTGTTTTGCATTTCCCTGATGATTAGTGATATAGAGCATTTTTTCACATATTTTGGCTATTCATATAACCTATTGAGAAATGTGCATTTAGGTAATTTGCTCAATTTTAATTGAATTATTCATTTTTTTTTCTGTTGAGTTCTTTGAGTTCGTAATATAATCTGGAAATCAATCCTTTTGGATGAACAGACTTACAAGTATTTTCTTTCATTCTGTAAGTTGTCTTGCCACTCTTGCTTGCATCCTTCGATGGGCAGGAGCTTTTTAATTCAATGCAATCCCATTTGTCACATTTGCTTTTGTTTCCAGTGCTTGCACATTCATATATAAAAATTCTTTACCCAGACCGATATCATGCAACATTTATTCTACGTCGTCTAGGAACTTTGTTGTCTCAGGTCTTACACTGAAGTGTTTGATCCATTTTCAGTTGATTTTTGTATATGTGAGAAACAGGGATGTGTTTTCTTTCTTCTGCACATGAATATCCAGTTTTTCTAGCATATTTTATTGAAGAGACTTTTCTTTATCCAGTGTAATTCTTGCTTTGTCAAAAATCAGTTGACTCTAAATATGTGGATTCATTTCTTCATTCTCTGTTCTGTTCCTCTGGAGGATGTGTCTGCTTTTATGCCAGTACTGTGCTGTTTTGGTCACTACTGCTTTGCAGTATGCTTTGAAGTCAGGTATTCTCATGCTCCCAGGTTTATTCTTTTTGCTCAGGATTGTTTTGGCTATTTACAGTCTTTGTAGTTTCATATAAATTTTAGGGGCATTTTTTTTTTTGGCTTATGTGAAGAATATCATTGGTATTTTGATAAGGATCACATTGAATCTGTAGAGTACTTTGGTAGTATGCACATTTTAATTCTTCCAATCTATGAGCATGAGTCATCTTTGTTTCCTCTTCATTTTCTTTAATCAGTGCTTTGTAATTTTCATTGTAGAGATCGTTCACTTCGTTGGTTAAATTTACTCCTTTTTTTTTTTAAATAGCTATTGAGAATGAGGTTGGCTACCTTTTTTAATTTCTTTCTCAACTATTTTGTTATCAGTGTACAAAAACCTACTGATTTTTGTATGTTGATTTTGTATGCTGAAACCTTAGTGAATTTGTTTGCCAGTTCCAGCAATTTTTTTGGTGGAGTATTTAGTTTTTTTCTCTATATAAAATCAGGTCATCTGTAGATAGGGATAATTTGATGTTTTCCTTTCCTATTTGGATGCCCTTCAAGTAACACTCTTTAAAAAATATGGGAGTCTTCAAAAAATAATCTCAGATTCCTGATTAATTTTATCATTTTTTTTTACCACCAGCACTCAAACTTTTAAAATGATCATGAAGTTTTTACTGAAAGATTATGAATGCTTAGGAAATGTAAAGTGTTTTGAAGATTGTTCATTTCATAATGTGGCACAATTTTTTTTAAATCTTCAAAAAGATAACCTACAGATTATTTGCCTCAAAAGCGTCTTAGGATATAGCATAAATATTTATAGTGTAGACAGGGTCCACTGGATCTCCGCAGTGACTCTCCATAGAGTCAACACTGATTCTCTTAAGACCCAGTGCAAGGACTAGTGGATCAAAACCATATCTCGAAATGACAACAACATGAGTGTGGCGGGCGGCACCCGGGGCCTACACCACGCAGGCAGCTTTAAGATGGCGGCTGGCAGCTGGCCAAGCCAAGTCAGCTGACCTCGTGCTGCTCCTGGTTCGTATGCTTGCAATATCTGACCACTTAGAGACAACCAACAGGAGCCGGCAGCAGAGCTTTTTTCCTCATAGCAACAACCTGCTGATTGGGTTACCTGCCCTATATAAGCGGTGCAACTTCCTGAATAAAGAGAGAGCACTGGAGATCTCCAGAAGCAACAAGCGTGTGCCTGTCGTTATTGCCGCTTCGCCAGCCGAACGCGGCAAACGAGATTTGACTGTATAACTGCTATCTCTTAAAAAAAGTATGCTCAGTTGAACTTGGCTTTTCACCTTTGGACAGTAATGCTACAAATCTTCCACCCTCCCAATTTAAATTCACTCACTTCAAAATGTATTCATTCTCTAAACATTGTGTGGAGTCCTTAATTTCCTTGTAGTAAGGGGAACCTAAGAGGCATTCAGAAGTCCAAGTGTTTATATTCAGGGCAGGATGAACCTTAGCATTGTACTTTCTTCCAATAATGACAAACCGCAGGTCTCAAATTATGCATGCAAACACCTGGATAATTGACCACTTGAAAAATATCTTTTATTTATAATCTATATTTGTTTTTCTCATCTGTCTATGTATTCCTACTTCTTGGGGAAATCTCTTAGTCATTTACATCTTTGTGGATATGGTGATGATCTGGCTGTGACATCTGTCCAGGCCCCTTTCATCATCAGGGCTTATTTGACTGATCTGATTCTCTAGGCGAGTGTCCCCTTCTTCCCTCAGTGCTCCAAGTGAGTCCCTCCCAAAGCTGCACTCCCAGAGGAAGAGGATGACCTTCCCTGATAGGAGGACCATTCTTCTGTTCAGGGTATAAAAGTCCCAGCAGGCTCTCAAGGTCCACCTACATCATTGTTGCATTTTACATGTTATTTTCCCCAGCTCTGCAGTTTTTTCTGCTTTTATTTTTGTGTTCCATGATTTGCTTTGAAGGCATTTGGATTTCGAGTTTATCCTCTTTAATGCTTGCTTACTTCAAGAATCTATAAATTTATGTTGTTTCCAATTTGGTGATGTTTTTAGCTACTTGTTTTTAAAGACAGAGAGAGGGAGAGAGAGAGAGGGAGAGAGAGAGAATCAATTTTATTTATTTGTGCATCTGGTTTTTGTTTTTTGGACACATGATTGTATATATACCTGGCATGTGCAGATCATACATGCCAGGCAAGCACTCTACCACTAAGCTTCCACTCCAGTCTCTTAGCTACTATTTTTAAAATTATGTTTCTGGGCCAATCCTCTTCCCTTCTTTTTCTGTGACTCCCATGACATCATCATTATAGTGAGACAGTTGCAGAGGTCTGTGGAGCTCTGACCACATCACTTTGCTTGTTAGCCTTTCTGTTCTTCAAATTGGGTAATTTTTATTAGTTCATCATCAATTCATGAACTATCTCCTCTGAGATCCCCATTGTGCTTTGAGTGGGCCCATTTACTTTTTATTTCATATATTCAATTTTTCTAAAATTTTAATTGGTTATTTTTACGCTTCCTTTCCATTGAAAACTTTAATCTTTTGTATTTTTTTAAAATGGGCAGATAACATTTATATTTATTATGTCCGACATGTTTTGAGGTTAAGGACTCTTAGCATGCCTTAGCATGTTCTCTTAGTTTTTAAGTTTGATTTTCTTAACTTCAGGAAGCATGGTTAGAAAAAGCCACTTCATATCTTTGGTGATTTCTATTGAGGATAGTCTTGAGGAAAATCCTTGTTGGCTGTTTTTTTTTTTTTTAACTTTTTGCATGTTCTCCTGGTTTTCCTGTGTGCTGATTACTTTTGGATTGTGTTCTTCACATGGGAAATATTACACTTTTCAGACACCAGGTCCTGTATCTTGCTGAGGCATGTTGATGCTTTTGTTGGTCGGTCGGTTGGTTGGTTGGTTGGTTTGAGCAGACTCTGACTCAGGCTCTGACCCCAAGTCCTCTTTCATTGTTTGTGACCACTAGCTTTTTTTTATTCAAAAATTTATTTGTTGAACAATCAAACAAGCTTCTAAGGAAATAATATATATATATAAATTCTGAAAATTAGATTTACCCCCAAGAACCCCCTCAAATTACCCACCCTAATCCCTCCCCGCCCCTCCTTCCCAATACATCTCTACAAATGCCTTAGGTTGTAGGACATAACACCTTTTCCAGATTTAAAACATGATAATAGACCTCCTTTCAATGGCCAGGATCTACCTCTAGCCTCCACAGATGAGTGTAGACATTCCACCCTTGGTTCTCTGGGTTGTGCTGACTTCACTCAGCATAATTTCTTCCATAGACATCCATTTACCTTCAAAGGCTGCAATATCATTGTTTCTAATTGCTGAGTAGAACTCCATGATATATATGCACCACAGCTTTTGGATCCATTCATTCAGTGAAGGGGATCTGGGTCATTTCCATAATTTAGCTATTGTAAATTGAGCTGCTATGAACATCGATTTTGCTGTGTCACTGTAGTGTGCTGATTCTAAACCCCCTGGAAAAATATCCAGGAGAGGAATAGCAGGGTCATATGGTGGGTTCATTCCTAGTTTTTTGAGGATTCTGCACACTGCTTTCCAGAGGGGCTGTACCAGTCTGCAGTTCCACCAACAGTGTGTTAGTGTGCCTATCTCTCCACAACCCATCCAGAATCTATTATTATTTATTTTCTTCATTTTTGCCAATCTGACTGGCATGAGGTGAGATCTTAATGTAATTTTCATTTGCATTTCTCTGATTACTAGTGATTTAGATCACTTTCTCATGTACTCATTGGCTTGATCAATGGCTTCTGTTGAGAAGTTTCTATTTAGCTCTTTGGCCCCTTTATTGATTGGGTTGTCTGTGTTTTTGTAGTTGAGAATTTTGTAGATTCTGGATACGAGGCCCGTGGTCGGTAGTTTTAACCTCAGGTCTTCTTTTAAAGTTCTTACTGTGCTGCTCTCAGTCTCTCCCAGGCCTGTGTCATACAGCATTTGTTCTGGGACTTTGGCTGGGGTTTAACTCTGTTCATTTCTTGAAGCTTTTACTGCATTGCTTGGGGCCTGACCCACTGTGAACCAGTGGGCACATCATTTTCAACTGTGGAGATTCATGCACAGAATCAGGCACCCCTCTTCATGACCCCATGCTCTCTGACCTGCAGAGCGTCTTTTTATTTTGTGATCTCTCTGGCCACCATGGAGCTTTATTTTGGAGTCTGTCTTGTCTATTCTGCAGCCTTAGGATGGGGCTTACCCTGAGGACAAAGATTGGAGAGAAAAGATTGAGAAAAATAGATTTCTACCAGTACTCTTTTAGTCTCAGCAGCTCTTATTTCTTCTGGCTAGATAGATAGGTTCATGAGGTTTAAGGAAAGGAGCTGTCTCCTTCACATACTAGTGTGCGTGGAGCAGCAGGTGATGATGCAGAGGGTGCAGGAACTTATCCAGAAGATCTGGTGAAGAAAACTGATGAATGTGACTACACTAAACAACATATATTCCACATGGATGAAACAGTCTTATAGTGTAAGAAGGTGCCATCTTGGACTTTCATAGTTCGAGAGCAGAAGTCAGTGCCTGGCTTCAAAGGTTCAAAAGACAGACTGACTCTAGTTAGGGGCTAATGCAACTGATGACTTTTTCTCTCATATGTGGAAGTTAGAATAAAATCTAAGATAGGATGGAAGTTAGTCAACTCATAAGCTGTGGGGACTAGGACTATAGCTATGAATGGGGGTGGGGATGGAGAGAAGGGAGAGAGGAGAAGGAGGGAAAATGGGGGTGTTCAATACTGTAGAATACAGTTGACTCCCATGAGAACCCCAAATGCACCCAGGCAGGCATATAAATCTAGTAACTTCAGTTTTTCAATTACATGTGTATGGTCATTTATATCTGTACCTTGAGAGATCTACAGAGGAGTCGCAAGATGGGGGGGTGGGGGAAGGGGGACAGATCCTGGACAAGGATCAGTTTTTTTTTTTTAAGGGTCAGGTTTAAGCAACTCTGTCAATACATCTGCATGTATGAATGTGAACCAACGAATCCCTTCATTATGTAGGATGATGCTGATTCAATAAAAAAATAGCATTTAAAAATTTATTTCAAATCTAACTCTGCTGGTGCTTTTGGAACAGTAAAGCCTATATAATGGTACATCCATTTACAACATGGTTTACTGAACATTTAAACCTACTGTGAGAATTATTGCTCAGAAAAGAAGATTCCTTTAAAAATATGGCTGCTTGTTGACAATGCACCTGGTCACCCAAGAGGTCGGATGAACATGTATGAGATCACTGTTTTCATGCCTGATAATATAAAATTCATTCTGTAGCCCATGGATCATGGAATAATTTTGATTTTAAGTCTTACTGTTTAAGAAATAAGTCTCAAAAGGCTACAGTTGCTATAGATAGTGATACCTCGGCTGGATCTGGGTAAAGAAAACGGAAAGCATTCTGGTAAAGATTCCCCACTCCAGATGTCATTAAGAGCATCTGTCACTCATGGAAGGTCAAAATATCAACATTAACTGGAGTTGGAAGAAGTTGGTTCCAACCCTCATGGATGACTTTGAGGAATTTAAGACTTCAGTGGAAGAAGCAGTTTGAGATGAACAGCAAGAGAACTAGAATTAGAAGTGGATGTGATTGAATTGCTGCAAGCTTAAGGTACAAACGTTTATGGATGAGGAGTTGCTTCTTCTGTATGAATGAAGAAAGTAGTTTCTTGAGATGAACTCTTTGTGAAGGTGCTAGGAATGTTGTTGAAATGACAACATAGGATTTAGAATGTTACATCAACTTAGTTGATAAAAGCCATGACAGGGTTTAAGTGGTTTGACTCCAATTTTGAAAGAAGTTGTACTATGGATACAATGCTGTCCCACAGCATCGCTTGCTACAGAGAAATTGTTCATGAAAGGAAGAATCGACCAACGTGGTAAAAATTCATCCTTGCCTTAATTTTAAGAAATTGCCACAGCTACCACGACTTTTAGCAATCACACTACTGTCCAGCAGCCGACAACATCAAGGCAAGATACTCCACCAGCAAAACATTACGACTTGCTGAAGGCAAAGATAATCTTAGTTATAGTTTTTTAGCAATAAAAATTTTTTAAGTTAAGGTATGTAAATTTATGTTTTCTTTTTCTACATTATTTATTGATGCATTATAATTGTACATAGCAATGGAATTTGTTGTTACATATTTGTACATACACAAAATATAACAATATAATTGTCTAATAACCCTCCCCAGCACTTCACCCCTGCCTCTATGCCCCCCACCCCTGGTCCTTTTCCTCTACTGATCTTTCTTTGATTTTCATGAGATCCCTGCCTCCCACCTTTCTTTTCCTTTTTCCTCTCTAGCTTCCACTTTTAAGAGAACACATAGTACCCTTGACCTTCTGAGTTTGGCTTACTTTGTTTAACATAATGGTCTCTAGTTCCATCCATTTTCCTAAAAATGACATAATTTCCTTTATGTTTATGGCTGAATAAAACTCCAATGTGTATATGCATATTACATTTTCTTTATCCATTTATCTGATGATGGACAGCCAGTTGGTTCCATAGTTTGGCTGTTGTGAATTGTACTGCTATAATGATGGGTAGTCATGTATCACTGTAGTATGATGCCTTTAGTTCTTTAGGATAAATATTGAGGAGTGGGATAGCTGGGTCACGTGGTGGTTCCATTCCTAATCTTTTGAGGAACCTCCATTCTAATTTTCATAGTGGTTGTACTACCAACAGTGTAAAAGTGTTCCTTTTTCTCCACATCCTCTCTAGCATTTATTGTTATTTATATTCTTGATGACTGCCACTCTGACCAGTGTGAGATCAGTGTAGTTTTGATTTGCCTTTCCCAAATTGCTTATAATGTTGAACATTTTTTTTCACATATTTATTGGCCATTTGTATTTCTACACACTTAATATACTATAATTTAGGGTAACTGTAACTTACATGTGTTGGGAAACCAAAAGGTTTGTGTGACTCTCTTTATTGTGATACTCACTTTGCTGCAGTGCTATGAAACTGAACCTGCAACATCTCCAAGGTGTGCCTGTGGTTTATAATATTTAACCCCTTCAGCGACTGCATTATGAAAATTTTGTAAATGAAGAATCTGAAGACTTTGTTCAGAAAGGCAACAGCAGCACCAGGGTCCAATCTAAGATTCCCTAGCTTTGAAGTGCAGGCCATTCTCTGCCCTGCTATTATACTTTCATTTAGTATCATTTTTCAATACAATTTTTAATAACTTTTCAATTCAAAGGTAATTGCTTTTCACTGAATAGACACATGAACTGTACAGTTACTTTCTGAGTACAGTCTGAGGACCTGGGGCAAGAAAAGGGAGCCAAGTCTTTGACAGAGTTGAATCTGGTGAGTTGTTCAAAGCCCAGGGTTGACAGAGCCTCCTGGGAAGACGAGAGGAGGAGGATGTTCCAGGCAAACAATCCGAAGCACAGACTTGAAAAAAATAAAATAAACTTTTCGTGTTGTGTGGGCACGTCAGCTCCTTTTTAAGGGTTGGGTGGAATATTTATTGTTGGACAAAATTTTGTTTCTCAGTGAGGCAATGGAAAAGATTTCTGCTCTGAGATACTTTTTAAATTTCCTTTACAACAACATCTTCCAAGGATCGTGTTCATGTGTGGGAGTTTGGGTGTGTACAAGAGAATGTGTGGCACGTGTATGAATGTGTATGAATGTGAATTTGTGTGAATGTGTGTGATACAGATGCAGACTCACATTTTCCCATTTTGTCACTTGGTTTTGATTCCACAAAGAATTCACCGAAGCCATAAGGAAGCAATAATTATCAAGATTGGTGTGAATTCAAGCATTGATTCATATTGAACTCAATTTCTTTGGGAAAGATTGCATTTTGTTGAAATAGAGAAAGCAATTTTCATTAGTTTCAGGGTGGAGGAGTTTAAAAAAATAAAACCTTTTGCAAAGACTTCTGATTATTTCCCCTTAATTAAAGTCAGCAGATTACATGAGAATTATTTATGATGTGGTCATTGTTAACTTAACAAACAACTTCAGAGGCTTCTGAGCATGCAAAGAAGCACATTGAAATATGTAAGATAAATTAAAAATAAGAACAAGTAACTTCTCTAACAAGCTGCAAACAAACAGGCAAAAATCCCAGTCCCACAGGGGTAGACCAGATGGGGGGAGTCCCACGCAGTTCATAGCCTATTCTGGTATAAGATTTATAGAGTGTTGATCTGCCAGAGGAAAGTGACAGGGTTTGGAAGAGCCTCCAACCTTGCCTGATTGTCCAATTCGTGAACTTTTTAGATTTCAGTTAGCTTGATGAGGAGGAGGTAATTTGGTAGATCTCAAATCCCTCACAGCTCAGGAGGGGTAGACTCTGGCCTGCAGGAAGTGTGTGTGAAGTCCCCAACCATACTTTGAGTTCAGCTCCTGGTTCTGCCTCATTGGGGTGATGCTGATGCCATTCCCCAAACTGTGACAAATTAACAGATTAGAGGTCTTACTCAATGAGGTGGTTATAACACCCAATTTCCCAACAGGGGTCTTGGCATAAAAATAATCCTGAGATAAATGGACCAAGTCATGGAAATTGTTTGATTGTGCAAATGGTGAGCCTCTTTACCATGAGAGGGGTTGGCAGGAGAATGTGGGGGCTTCTTGCTGGCTCAGTTTGGTTTGCTTGTCCCAGGTGATGCTGAGGAGCCTGGTGTCTCAAGTCTGGGTCTGGCTGCCTAGGTAAGGGGAGTGAAGGCAGAGTGTCGGGCAGGGTACCGATGCTGGAGGGCTGGGGGCAAAGGATCTGACCTTTCCCACCAGTGTGCCTTCTTCCCTCCTGTTCTGTTCTGGACCTTGGGGTCGTTCTGTCTTTCTCTGCTCAGTTAATGTGGCTCAGCAGGTGTGTCATTGTGTGTCTGTGGTTCCGCTCATCATGGTCCTGTGCTGGGTCTGGGTCTTAGTCCTCATGGAAGGCCATGTCAGTGTCGATGCCTAGCTGACAGAAGGAATGCCATCTGGGTAACAGAGCTTGCAAATCTGTGCAGCTCTCAGGGATGACGTCCTTCTCCATCTGAACCAGCTCTTTGGAGTTACAGGCTGGCGGCAGACTGCAGTACAAGAGCCCCGATGGTTGCTCCCTGCGATGCCCTTTGTCATGGGGATTCCCTTACCTAACAGGAATATTTAATTGCATCTGCCAATTCGTAATGCAGAAGCTTGACCTCCTGGGTCTTCCCTCAGTTTCGGTGTGAGCCAGACATGTGTGAGCATCTGATTTCTGTTTGGACAGGCTCTTATCATTGTGTGGTAAAAGTTGAGATGGGACCTTGCAGTGCTTATCCCACAGACTTATCTTGAAGGAAAAGAATACTGTAAGAAAAAGTTCTTTCATATTCAGTAATTCATGCTTTCAAAACTTTGTCAAGAAAGTCCCTAATACATTAAACAAATGTCATCACGTTATAAAATATTTGTGAGGTTTTGTCACTGTGACCAAAAGGCCTGTCAAGAACATCTTAAAGCTCAGAAGTTCAGTCCATGGTGAGCTGATTGGCTCTGGGACCAAGGTGAGGCAGAACATAGCAGCCCAGGAAAGCAGTGCAGGACATGGGAACAGGAAGCAGAGGGAGGGCTTTGCTCACTAGCAGCAAAATATAGGCCTGAAAGATATAGCTCTGGTGACCTTTTTCCTCCAGCCACACCCTATCTGCCTACAGTTACCATCCATTCAATTCATATCAGTGGGTTAATTCACCAATTAGGTTACAGCTCTCATAATCTAATCATTTTACTTCTGAAAATTCTTATGTTGTCTCTAAGCAATAACATAAAACCAGTTTTATTTTTTATTCATAAAATTACATTGTCTTGTCCAGTGGATTGTAATATTCTCTTCCACCCATTGCAGAGCCTCTCTGCTCAGTTTAATAGGGCTCTGCAGGTATGTCATTAGACACATGCTATTTTGGTCACTTGTCCCCTTCCCCATGAGGTCTTGGCTCTTAGAAAATAGAAAGTTTTGGGCTGGAGCGGTGGCTCAGCAGTTTCGGTGTGTGCCTGGCAAGCACGAGGACCGGGGTTCAAACTCAGCATCACATACACAACTAAATGTTGGAGCAACTAAGGCCATGTGAAAAACTCAATAAAGTTGTTTCTCTCTCTCTCTCTGTCACTCTCAGTGTCCCTCTCTCTTAAAAAAAATGTACAGAAAAAAGAAAGTTTTGCTTACAAATCAAACACCTGATAAATCTCTATTTTGCAGCTATAACTTTTCTCTGCAGAATCTGTTTCTAGGGAAAGCCAGCAGTGGCAGCAGCATGAAACCATTAGAAAACCCAAAGTGCAGGTATTTTTGACTTCACTGGAAGTAAGAAGTCCCATAAACCTTGAGGTAGAGCCTGCATTAATGCAACCTTTCAGGCAAAATGAGGGGAAGTGTTTCAGTTATGGTTTGAGGCTAAAAGCATTGGGTGGGGTTTTGTCCATGTCCATCTAGCAGTTATGGCGCTTGCCCGGCATGCACGAGTACACGGGTTCAAACCCCAGCACCCACGTACACAACTAAGTGTCAGAGCGATGAAAGCCATGTGAAAAACTCAATAAAAATTGATTCTCTCTCTCTGTCTCTCTCACTGTACTTTTCTCTTTAAAAAAAAAAAAAGACTGCTTGGTTGAAATGAAGAACAAGAATTGTCAAGACCTATACAGATGCTGTTGTAATCTTAAATTACAAAAATATGGCTTTTCACCTGTATTTTTTCTTGAGAATCAAATTTTCATTGAGTTTTTCACATGGCTTTCGATGCTCTGACACTTAGTTGTGTATGTGAGTGCTGGGGTTTGAACCCGTGTACTTGTGTAAGCTGGGCAAGCGCCGTAACACCGAGTCACCGCTCCAGCCCCTTTTCACCTGTTTTTAAGTAGTGGTTATATGGCATATAATGGAACTCAGCTCTTTGGAAATATCAAATGGTATTGTGTTCTTTTAGGTTCAGAATTCTAACAAATTAAATTAATTTCAACTCTAAGAAATTAAAATGTTGCCTTCTTAAGAAAAGTTAGGGAAAAGTGACTATTACATGCAATCATTTTTATAACCAAGTACACATGCTCAGGGGCAATTGTTTTCTGGGGATCATAGGTGTCCCAAAGTACTAACCGTTGATAGGCTCCCTGAACTATCTCGCTAAATATCTTGCTTTTGGATTTGAAACACTGTGGAAGAATGGAAGCACCTTTCTCTCCTATGGTGGTCTTGCTAACTTAACTCCTAAAGTCTAAATGGCAAGCATTCCTTTTATAGCCACGCCATGATGGCGGGAGCTTTTTGAAGGATGAGCATATTTTAGTTAGATTGAAGACTAGCAAGTGGATCCCAGTGTCTGGCTGTAGTTAGGTGGTCCAGGGTGAGTGATGGCTTTGTGTTCTGCTCCTCAGAGATGCAATGTCTATATACCAAGCAGCATAACTTTGGGCCTCTTTTAGCTTTCTGTCTGCATCTTTTAAAAAGAAAATACCAAACAGCATACAAACTGGAATTGAGTTT
>PVKS010046045.1:0-13495 GCA_004027875.1 Aplodontia rufa
ACTTTCTGCAGGTGGATGACCAGTTTGTCCAGGACCATTTGTTGAAGAGGCTGTCACTTCTCCATGTAATATTTTGTCCCCCTTTGTCAAAAATCAGATGTTTAAAGATTTGAGGATTTGTTTCGGGGTCTTCTATTCTATTCCATTGGTCTTCTTCCCTGTCTTGATACCAGTACCATGCTGTCTTTGTTACTATGGCCCTACAGTATAGTTTTAAATCTGGAATGGCAAAACCGCATGTTTCATCTTTCTTGGTTAGGATGTACTTGCCAAGAATAGGAGTTGTTCATCTATGCATGAGTGGGGCCGTCCATTCAGGCAGCCAAAAGCAAAAAAGGTTTTAGCCTAGGGTTTTAGTCTGTGGGGGTGGGATACCATTCTCCAAGGTCCCCATTTCTATATGATCTATTTCCTGCCTCAGTTCCCCTCTGAAGAGTTCTTGACTACTGCCAGGGGAAAGGGGTAATGACCCTTCATGGTATCAGTGGAGCATTGGCTGTGGCAGTCAGGGAAACTCTCTAGAGGGTCTATCTGAGAGATCTCATTAGAAGTTGGGAGCAGCTGCAAGAAGGGTCTATATTTCCATCACCTTCTGGCACTTACTGGACTCTAGGGATCTCATGCATCAGGGCAGCCCAGAGGTCCATAATGGTGGTGGTTGGCAGGTGACTGGACATGATGTACATGGGAAAGGGATTATGCTAAAACAATAAACAATGCAAAAGAACATTATTTTCTATAAGCAATTAGTACTAAACAATCAGTGTTATCAGCCAGCCTTTGAACATCATGAAGATAGTAACTTATTAGACCTTAGGATGTGGTCTGACATGTCATTTACCTGTGAGTGGAGGCCATTCATGGCTTAAGAAACCTTAGTAGAGTTGCTAGGAGCACATTTAGTTTTTATAATGGCACAGGTATCACCTTGATTTGGGGACTGTCATCTATCTGATTTCTATAATTTAGCTTTTTATTGGCATTACCTCTGTTAGTAGAAGAATCCCTTTTTAGCTGTGTCACTTAGGACTCTCTTGGTAAAATCAGTTAGGGCTTTTATGTGCCATCTTTTAAATTGATCTCAGGTATAAATATTAGAAGCAAACAATTGTACAAGTGAAAAACAGATTGAGTTTACCCATGTAGAAGGTTAGGGAAATTTGTGAATCTCAAACTAACTTATAACAAACTTGTGACTGGTAATGATTTTTTTTAACCATTTCTTTATAATCTCCCAGTTTATTTTCTTGTGGGAGGACTGATACAAGTATACATTTTGAGTTACATTAAAAGAATCAGTGTCTTTCCTTTTAAATGCCCACATATGGCTGTGCTTTGGTTATAACTGTCCTGCCAGGTGTTTAAGACCAAGTTAGTCAAAACTGGCTTTTTTGCATATCTATTACTAGGTCAGCTGAGATTGCTCTGGAGATCATGTGAGAGTCTCTTGGCTCCTTTAGCCTTCCTCTACCATTGGTGCCATCTGCCAGGATGGGTCAGGGTCTTGCTGACCACATGTAGCTTCTCTTGGAAGCATCAGGGACAATTCTCTTTCCAATGACTGTCCTCTAGAAGTCCTATTGTCCCCTTAGTTTTGGCTGACCAAATAGGGCAAGGGCCAAAATATTGGTTTTTTCCTTAACTCTTTAACTTCCTTAACTTGGGTATCCTGGTTTTGGTATTAAACAACCAGCAGAGCAGTTTCACCAGTCTTAGGTGGGAATACTATGTTATACTTTAATGTTTACAATTTTATAGTTACCCCTTTTGTGTAATTAGGATCAGTAACAGTACTGGAAGTTAAAATTATATATTATCTGTCCTACAGAAGGTGGCTTGTCTTAATTCAGGTTGTTCTGTAAAAGTAGTATTTCTGCAAACCACTAATAGGCAACAGTTATGGTTTTTAAGGAAAACACAAAATGGAATTAATGGGCAAAAACATTCAGTTTGTGTAATAGCTATGTACAAGAAATATAATTTTACACTCCCTGTTTATTTTCTGATCACAGTATTATATACAACAAAATCTATCTTTTAAACATAACTTTAAATAAACTTAATTCAAACCTACCTTGGAACTGTAAGGTGAGAGGCTGAGTCTTAACTCAGGTGAGGCAGGGCTTTTGACAAATATTAGGTAAAGAATTTTATTTCTGAAACTGATCTTTTCCTCTTAAAAGCATCATTCTACCAAGTTCTCATGTATTATTTCCTGAGTCTATCTGAATATACATTTAGGAAACAGTGTTAATGATCAGAAAAAGTCTCAGTCAAAGGAAGAGGATATAAGTCAGGCTTTCAAATGGCAGAGTGGCCCTTTATGTCAGATAGAATTACACCTGTTAGAATTTTAGCTCTTAGTAATCTTACTTTGGTAAAGACCCAGAAACAAAGCAATCTTAAACTCCTTTACCAGCAATTTGTATAAAAACAATTTAAAAGATTCAAATAATCTTATAGAATTCAATAAGCTAAGAATGCTTGAATTTATATTTAGCAGTTAATATCTTAGTTTTTTCTTAACCTGTAAATTAAACATATACCTCTTCTCCTACAAATACAGTAGATATGTTTATCCCGGTTATATCAAATCTAATTTACCCATTTACTGTTTTTTTTTCTTTTAAATCATCAATGGGCCAGATATCTCCTTTAACCAAGAAGAGGAGAGAGTGTTTATTGAGATAAGCAAAAGATATTTAGATATTGCCTCTCCTGCACTTCTAGTTTTACTGGGAATCACAAAAGTTTACAGAGTCCCATCCAGGTCCACCCTGACTTTTGACTGACAGTAAGATGACATCAAACTTTCAAGTCCTTACTGCCTTAGTAACTCTTAGGTCACTTTGGTCAATGTTGTCTGATTCTAATTGGATTCTTAACCATACATTCTTACAGATTTTCTGGTTAGGAGGAATTATTCCTATCTCCCTGAGTTTCATGATCTATTCTCCAAAGTGCTCTCCTTCAGAGTAACTTGGGTTCCTCTTATTAACATTATTTTGGGCCTCCATTTCCTCTGCAGATTACAGGTAGTTTGCTGAGGAATGTGACATACCCTCCTCATTTATGTCAGGCAGCCTCCCTTTGCAGGTAAATTGCCCACATGCTTTCTTTAACCTGGTGTTCCCACCATTCGCATCTATCTCACTCCTAACTCTTGGGGAGGTTGCTACAAAACAAAGAGAAAGGGGTGATTCACTCACTGGTAGATGGAAGGGTAGGGCAGAGGTAGGAGTCCTTAGATCATGCTAAGAAGTTATCCCAACCTGTTATCCAAGGATCTGCCGAGGTCCTCCCTCTACCATCAGGCGAGAAGCCATGAAAGGAGATTAAAGTGGAGATGTAACTTCCATGTGTGATCAGTTGGCTTTTGGCCACCTCTACAGACCCTGCATTCATACCAGGGACTAGCCCTGACCAGAGTATTAGGGTGCTTCTATGAGAGACTTCAGTTTCTTGAGAGAATGGATTGCTGTGAAAGGAAACTGAAGCAAGATCAGATTAACATTCTCTCCACTAAGGCAGAGAGGGATTGGACTGATAAGTCCTACTTCAGCAAAGCCTTTCCCTAACTCTTGAGTCCAGCAGCCATGTGGCTGATAGGGTCCTGGTAGTTTTGATACAGTATATAAAATGGAGTAGAGAACTCCTAGAAGAAAAGTGTTAGAGCAATGGTCTGTTGTACTCATTCTTCCAAAAATCCTGGGGGAATCCCTGTAAATGTAACAGAGTATGGCTGGGTGGGTTCTGGTTTGTAAATTTGAGGAATAAAATCCATGGACACAGGGTCAGATAGAGCAACGTAAAACGATTTCGAGTAATATGAAGGAAATATAACACTGAAAACTATAGACCAATTTCCCTGATGAACATAGATGCAAAAATCCTTAATAAAATTCTAGCTAATTAGATCCAAAAGTACATTAAAAGGATAATACATCATGATCAAGTGGGCTTCATTCCTGGAAAACAGGGCTGGTTCAATATATGCAAATCAATAAATGTAATTCATCACTTAAACAGAACTAAATATAAATATCATATAATCATCTCAGTCAACACAGAAAAGGCCTTTGATAAAATTCAATACCCTTTTATGCTCAAAACCCTGGAGAAGATAGGGATTAAAGGAAGACACTTTAGTTATGTAAGATCCATTTATAAAAAAAAAAAAGATCCATTTATGACAGACCCATAGCCAACATTATGCTCAATGAAGAAAGACTGAAAGCATTTCCACTTAATTCAGGAACAAGACAAGGTTGTCCACTTTCACCACTCTTATTCAATATAGTCCCTGAAACCCTTGCAAGAATATCAGACAAGACAAGGAAATCAATGGAATTCGAATAGGAAAAGAAGAAGTCGAAGACCCAATAAGCTCGACCAAAAGACTTCTAGTGCTTATAGGCATTTTCAGCAAAGTGGCTGGCTACAGATCAACACCAATAAATCATTAACTTTCCTGTACTCCAGCAACAAGGACACTGAAGAAGAAATTAGGAAATCTGTCCCATTCACCATCTCCTCCAAAAAAATAAAACACTTGGGCATCAATCTAACAAAGAATATTAAGGACCTCTACAATGAAAACTGTGGAAATTTAACACAAGAAATTGCAGAAGACCTGAGTAGATGGAAAAACATTCCATGCTAATGATTAGGCAGAATTAATGTAATCAAAATGGCCATTCTACCCAAAGCCCTATATAGATTTAATGCAATCCCCATCAAGATACCAATATCATTCTTCATGGATAGAGAAGAAGAAATTCTCAAATTCTTATAGAAAAATAGAAGACCCAGAATAGCCAAAACATTACTCAGCAAGAAGGAGGAATCAGGTGATAGCTCAATTCCTGACCTAAAATTTTACTATAGGGCTATAGTAACAAAAACAGCATAATCTTAGTATCAAAACAGAACTGAAGACCAATGGAACAGAATAGAAGATACTGAGATGAACCCTCAAATTTTTAACTATCTGATATTTGATGAAGGGGTCAAAAGCATAGTGTGGAAGAAAGATAGCCTGTTCAACAAATGGTGCTGGACAAATTGAACAGCCCTATGTAGACAACTGAAATTGAATCCTTACCTTTCACCCTGCACAAAAATTAAATCAAAATGGTTCAAAGATCTGGATATTAAAGCAGCAACTTTACAATTGCTTGGAAAAAGTAGGATCAATATTACATTACATAAGAGTTGCCTTCCTTAACAAAATCCCTATGTCTCAAGCAGTAAAGTCAAGAATAAATAAACGGGATGCAATTAAACTAAAAAGCTTTTGCACAGCTAAAGATTTAGTCAACAGTGTCAAAAGAGATCCTACAGAATGGGACAAAATATTTGCCTACTATACCTCAGACAAAGGGCTAATATCCAGAATATAAAAAGAACTAAAAAAAAAAAAAACACCAAAATTACAAACTAAAATGAAACTTCTCAGTGGAAGAAGTCCAAAAAGTCCATAAACATATTGAGAAAATACTCTACATCTGTAGCAATCAGAGAAATGTAAATCAAAACTTCACTGAGATTCCACCTCACTCCAATCAGATTGGCAAAAATGAAGAGTATGAACAATGACAGATGCTGGATGGGCTGTGGGAAAAGAGGAACACTGTCACATTGCTGGTGGGACTGCAAACTGGTTCAGCCACTCTGGAAAGCAATGTGGAGACTCCTCAAAAAATTAGGGCTGGAACCGCCTCATGACCCAGCTATCCTGCTCCTGGGTATTTTCCCAAAAGAGTTAGAATCAGCATATTATAGCGATCCAGTGTCGCTCCCCGCAGGGTTCTGGAGCGGGGAGCGAGTGGAACAGCCTCGGCGGACCTTAGCTGTTCCCCGGGGGGCCAGCAGGACACTGGGAACCGGGCGCCAGCAGGACAGAGCTGGGGACCGGGGAAGAGGAGTTACTCCCCACAGCGTTCCTGTGCGAGGAGCAGGCAGAACGACCTAGTGAGCCGTCCTCCGAGGGGCCGAGTTAGGAAGGGGATGGGGCGAGGAGTCGCTCCCCGCTGCACTCCAGAGCGAGGAACGGGCAGAATGACCCAGCAAGCCTGAGCCATCCTCCGAGGGGCCAAGTTAGGGCAGGGATGGGGAAAGGAGTCGCTCCCCGCTGCACTCCAGAGCGAGGAACGGGCAGAACGACCGGTCGCTGGGCCGTCCTCCGAGGGGCTGAGTTAGGAAGGGTTGGGGAGCCAGGAACAAGGGGGCGAACGCTGGCGGCTGGAACACAGGACCTGCATCTTCTACCACTGCTGATCTCTGACGTCTCTGCTGATCTCTCAGGTTCTATGCATCTTCTCTGCTTTCTCCCTTCAGGACACGGCTGCTTGCTTGCTTGCTTTTCTCTGGCTACTGCTTCTCCTTTGGCTGCTTCTTCTCTGCTGCTTTCTCTTCTTTGGCTACCTTTTCTTGGGCCGCTTGCTTTACCTGACTAGCTGCTACTCTATTTATCCATTAGAGCAACCAATAGGGTACCATGCAAACACCTTTCTCCAGTTGTAACAAATGAGTGGCCGAATAGCTTAGTCATGTGGTCAGGCAATTTGCTAATTACAAGCCAGCTGGACCCCTTAGAATTGTTTACCACCAATTCTTCTACAAGCCAGCTGAGCCTCATGTTCCCAACAATCCAGCTTCATCAATGGTTATAGCAGCTCAATTTACTGTATAGCTCAATCATGAAACCAACCCAGATGCCCATCACTTGAGGAGTGGATTCATAAATTTTGGTGCATATGTATACAATGGAATACTACTTGGCTGTTAGAGAGAACACTATTATGGCATTTGCAGCCAAATGGATGGAGATGGAAAAAATTATGCTAAGTGAAATATCCCAAACTGAGAGGCTCAATGGCCAAATGTTTTCTCTCATTTATGGAAGCTAGAATACAACCAGATACAGTATCATAGATGGCTAAGCTAATAATGACCTCAGCATGTATGAATTTTTACACAAACAGGGGGAACCTTGCCTAGGATGCTGGGAGACATAGGGATGGGTCTAGGATTGGGGGAGGGAATAGGAAGGATATCAACGATACCGGAGGGAGGGAGTATAGGGGAATCAACTCAGAGGGAAACCTTCAACTTCCCTGAGAAGTCCATTTAACACAGGGTTTAATAGGGGGAAACATGGAACCATGGGGAACCCAAGGCGGGGAAACATGGAATGGCATCAGCCTTGGCTTGCTCTGTGATTATACATTTGTTCTTGATTGTTTGATAATGAGTCCGTCCTAATTGTAAGCCCATATTTAATAAATAAAAATAAAAATATAAAAAAATAAAAGGGTGGGGTTCTGGGTTAGGCTCTTAGGGAGAGCATCCAAAGGTTTGGTCTCTGTTCAGTGCTTTTGTTGGAATAGGGCCCATGATTGAGGTCGGTTATATTCATTTTTTGCCAACAAATAACAGTAGCGCTGCTATTTCCATCTGTTACCACTGCTTTCAGACAATTCTAATTAAATCTCCTAGTCATCAGTTTTTGAATGAATGATGTTTTATGGCATTTGGAAATTTTTCACATAAACCTTTCTGGCTGATATCCATACATTCATTTCACATTGTTCTGTGTCCTAAAGTTGTACCCTTAATTAATTTTTAGCAACTTAAAAGCTCCCTTTGTTCTTTCTTTCATTCTTTTTTTTTTCTTTTTCTTTTTTAGAGCAAAAGAGAATTTTTCATGGGTTCTCCAATGGATGGACTTTGGGCTCCTTTCCTTTGTGATTTCTTTGTGATAGGTTAGCCATTCTGAGTACAGAGGTACAGACTCCTTAGCAAAGCTGGAACTTGGTGAACTATTTTTGCTTTAGGATGTGCAGTAAAAAATAGCACTGAGAGATATATAGGGATAGGGTATTTCATATGAAGTCAGTTGTCATTTTAGCTTTCTTTTAGGTAGTAAAATATTTACAATAAATCCTGAGCCAGTTCCTGGTGTAAGATATGATGATCATTCCAAAGGACAGGAGGATTATGGATTTTGGTGACACAGGAAATTACAACATCTATACATTATCCAAAAGACCTTTAAGTCAAATCCTAACTTTCTGCTTATTTCCTACATTATCTTTGTAAGGTAATTCATTTCTGTGAGACCTTTTTTTGACCATTTGCAAATGGATATGCCACTGAACTCCCGGAGTGGTTATGATGTTAAATGAGATTTCATATGAAAAGCAATTGTGATAATAAGCATTATACACACACACACACACACACACACACACACACTGCTATTTTTACCTTCTAATGGAGTTAGAGTGAAAAAAATGCTCTACATTATTGGGCATTACATTAGGAAAATGCTGGTTAAAACCACTATGAGATAATGATATAGTACCAAATGGTTACTTTCAAAGAGACCAATGAAAAGCATTGGTGAGAATATGGATAAACCAGAGCCTTCTTACGTTGTTGGTGAGAACATAAAATAATGTAGCTGCTTTATGCTGCTTTAAAAAGTTTGACCATTTCCTAAAACATTGTATGTGAGCCAGGTATGGTAATGCATACCTGTAATCCCAGCTACTCGGGAGGCTGAGGCAGGAGGATCACAAGTTTGAGGCCAGGCAAGGCACCTTAGTGAAAACTGTACAAAGTTAAAAATAAAATTAAAAATCCTGGGCATGAGGCTGGAGCGGTGGCTCAGCGGTTATGGCGCTTGCCTGGCACGCGCAAGTGCAAGAGTTCAAACCCCAGCACCACGTACACAACGAAGTCTCAGAGCAGGGAAAGCCATGTGAAAAACTAAAATAAAAAAATTGATTCTCTCTGTCTCTCTCTCTCTCTCTCACTGCCCCTCTTTCTTTAAAAAAACAAAAAAATCCTGGACTTGTAAATCAATGGTAAAGCTCCCATAGATTCAATCTCCAGTACCAAAACAAAACAAAAATTTGTTATATGTGGAAGCCAGGTGCAGTGGTCTGTGCCTGTAGTCTCAACTACTTTTGAGGCTGAGGCAGGAAGATCACTTGTGCATAGGAGCTGGAGGCCAGCCTCTAGCTGGCAACATAGCAAGACCCTGACTTTTTAAAAAGAAAAAGTAAAAGAAAAGGTATATAAGGAGTTATCATGTGACCTAACAATTCCACTTCTACCTATGTACCCAAGAAATCAAGATATATGTCCAAATAAGAATATGCATGCAATGTTTGTAGCAGGATTATTCATAATAATCAAATCATAGAAACAACCCAGATGTCTACCAACTGGTGAATAGGTAAATAAAAATGTATCCCGTACAATGGAATACTGTCCATCAATAACATAGAAGGCAATGCTGATATGTGGAACAAGATAGATGGGCACAATTCATACATAGAAGACTATAACTTAAATAATTTCATTTAATCAAACCTTGTAGAAAAGGCACAACTGTAAAGACAGAAAGCAGAAAAGTATTGCCTGAGAGATAGAATAGGAACTGGAGTTTATTACAGAATGACATGAGGAAACTTTTTGAGGAGAAAGAGATGTTCTAAGACTAGATTTGGGTGATGTAAGTGCAACTGTGTACGTTTCATAAAACTCACTAAACTATACATTGAAAATGATTGATTTTTACGGTATATAAATTAAAATTCAGTAAATTAAGCTAATTAGAACAGTTATGCTCACATGGACATGAGTAGGACTTCTGAATGGCTGCATGTGTTTGGGGTTTTTCAGTGGATCTCTAGTATTAATTTAGGATTCTTATATGCCCAACTTCTAGCTATTGTTAGAATTTAAGGCTTAAACATAAATATTTTAAGGTAATTTTAAAGAAATAACACCATCCAAAATAACTCTATAAATTTAGCCTTGAGCTGTTACGTTCTTTTCCCTATGAATATCTGTATTATTACATCATTGAAATTAAATATATTCAGTGTGTTTTTAATTGATTAATGAAGGGCTCAAGCAGTGGCTCAAGCAGATGTTGGAGTGCTTGCCTTGCAAGCACAAAGACCTAGGTACAAACCCCAGCACCACGCACATAGCTAAGTGTCTGAGAAACAAAGGCCAGATGGAAAAATAAAGAAAATTGATTCTCTCTCCCTCTTTCTCTCTCCCTCTCTCTCTCTTAAAAAATAAATATATAAAAATAAAAATAAATCAATTAATGAAATGAACACTTTCCAGAAGTTAAACTTTTTATAAATACAATTTTAATTGCTGACTTATGAATATTTGTTTTGGTACACACTTGCTACCCTAATATGTTGTATATCATAAACTTCACTCATCAGTTTTTATTTAATTCTGATTGAATACTATTTTCTTTGTTAATCACTTATATTTCTGTATGTTAAATATCTTTTAATATCTTCTTTCCATTTCTTTTTTAGGCACTAAGTGGTCTGTTCTTTCTTTCTTTCTTTCTTTCTTTCTTTCTTTCTTTCTCTTTTAGCACTAGGGATTGAACGCAGGAGCACTTAACCACTGAGCAACATTCCCAGCACATTTTATTTTTTATTTTGTGACATAATCTTGGTAAGTTGCTCAGGCTGGCCTCAAGCTTGTGATCCTCCTGGCTCAACCTCCTGAGTTGCTGGGATTACAGGCATGTGTTACCACATCCTGCAAGTGATCTGCTTTTTAAAGTAAAATTTAATTGAGATTTGAAAACAAAATGTTAGGAGTTCCTTACAGAAAACTTGAAGACGATCAAAATGTACGATGGAAAGAAATCATCTCTTACTATCACCTAAAAGATAATTTATTGTCAGTGTTTTGGTACTAATTTTTCCATTTTATTTTCTTCCTCCTAACAAAATTAGGATAATTCTAGATATACTATTTTCTTGGCTTTTTAAAATAATATATTTGCATATTATCATATATTTCTCTATAATTTGAAAGAAAATGCTGACTAATGTGTCTTTTGGATATAACATAATTTTGTTAACCAAAATTATATTGAAAGTGTAATTTGAAATTTTATATCTTCAAATTTAAATTTCAAATTTTTATTTTGAAAGTTTGGCTTTTTCTAGTTTGTTTGTTTTAGTGATGCCAACTTGCAATTGTTAATTGTTTCCATAGGTAAATGTTATAACCACACTGAAATTATATATTTTTAGGATAATTTTGGAAGATATTGAAAAGTTTCCTCCTGAGACATTTATTTTCCCATGTGTCATGGCTTTTGCCTCATCCCTTCATCAACAGTGCATGCTCAAATTGGTGATAGAGCTGTGTATCTCAAAACTGAGCATGTTTTCTGCAAACAACAAAATAGCAAAGAGGAGGGGAGGAGTTAGCCACATGCTCACTTCTATTTTTTAAAAAATCCTGAAAACTTGGGACTGGTTCTGATTTTAAAACACCAAGATAATACTAAGCAGTCTGTTTTCATCTTGGCTTTTTAATGGAGTTTGTAGTTTCATCAATTATTTAGTAAGTTTTGAAGCTATGTATGTATATGTGTATAAATGTGTATGATTGAGTTGGGGGGCATAGCAATAAACAGGAAAAAAAAACAAAAAACAGTGGATGCTAGAGTTTTTTTCTTATTATTAGCAATTTGATAGATTAGAAACCACACCATTATGATTTACATTTATTTGATTGATTATTCATGAATACTGTCTCTTAAAAATAGATCCATTGGACTTTTATGTCTTTGAGAATTTCTCATTATCTATCACTCTTTTTCCTGGAATTTTTATCTTTTTCTGAAGGAATTGTACAGATTGTTTCTTTATTTAAAGTATTAAGTTTATTATATTTGAATTTTTTGTTGTTGTTTGCCTTTTAATTTTGGTTATTGATTAATTTTTATCTGTGAGGAATAGCAATACCTACTTAAGTTAGAGACCTTGAAGAAACATGCTCCAATACATATCTTCAGTAAAAAACTAAAGCATAAAAATTAAAGAAACTTTATTCAGAGTAATTTGTGAGAGTTCACAGAATTTTCCCAAGGATATGTGGCTGGGACTAATTTATGTCTCACACTCAACCTTTTCCACAGAAGCATCAAGAGACTGGTAGGCAGTGCTAGACCTCTGATCATTATTTGTGGCAGTGTATGAATTACTGATGTGGTTTCTTCTATACAACTGTGGTGGATGTGAAGAGTTTCTCTGCTTTATTTCCTTTAATAAATGGTGCTTGTGAGAAGCCTCATACCCTTATCTTTAAAACATCAAGAAGGTGTTTCTTTTCATAAACCCAGGGACTAAAAAATTAGCACACAGGGAACTGATGAAGATTCCAGCATGGGAATTTAAAGTATGATCATTCCTATTTATTAACTGAACTTTAGATAATTACCCACAGGGGTATGTCATCCTCTGCATAAATTCCTGTCCTAACTGGAAACAGACCTCTCACTGCTGCCCTCTGCCTCTGTCTCTGTTCCTGAGCACCAGATTACCAACATCCAAGAGGCTCCCTTTGTTTAGTCTCTCCGAGTGTTAGGTGCCCACTTTAATTGGGCTGGAACTGAGAGCAGCTGAGATCACATTGCATGTGTACCAAGTTCAGCTTTTGATGAATATGAAAGCTGCACTGTGGCTCAGCAGGGGGCCTCTCACCTTCAACAAAGAGAATCCTGGGGCTGATCCTACTGGACTGTCCCACTATATCAAAGCAAATCATGAACTTACTGGCTCAGGAAAGACTGTTTGGCATAAACTGTTTACATGATAAATAAAATAAATAAAATAAAGACCCTTTCTTTCCAGGTGTCAAGGTGGGGTGCTAGTTCTATTAGTGAACCACTAGTCTGCTAGGTTGTCTGTTATTCCTCTGAAGGTCTCACCTCAGATTCTACATTGAACAAAGTGAGAAAAAATGGAATTTAGACAAAATCCACATTGGTTTGAATCTCGTAGACCCTGCTGTTCACTTCCAGGTGTCCCCAAGTCACAAGTTTCAGTTCTCACAAATTCAGCCATGTCTCAGTTTAACTTGGGATTTAAAAGGATGTAACTGTTCAATTAGGAAATTGTGTCCTGGGTCCTCCCATATTCTGTACAGGTAGAGGTGGAAGAGTTTATGTCAATATGAGGATTACTCCTGGAGATTAGTAAGGATTTATTCTTCTGGGCTTATTTGATTTATTCTTCTGGCTAAATATGGATAACTATTTTTAAGGTGACTTATTTACATATGTAGGTATCCTGGCCCTTGAATCATACACTATCAGAATTCTTTTATGAGTATGGTTGTATTAACAGACCTTTCCAGTTGAAATCATAGATTCCCTGAGTTGAGTTGTTCCTGACAATAATATTGCCTCAGAATCCTGAATACTTTGATAATAGTATATATATATATATAGATAGATAGATAGATAGATAGATAGTATGTTACTACTTTGTGATCTCTGAAAGAAATAGGTGTCTTATTGTTTCTGTTATATATATAGAAAAAATAATACACCATGAGTTCATGGAGGGCTTATTGTTTGCCCAGAACCTTACAGTATCCTTACCACTGAGGATGTAAGAAAGAGCTGACCTCTCCTAACAAATCT
>PVKS010046046.1:0-13500 GCA_004027875.1 Aplodontia rufa
CTTCTTGCACCCAGCAGCACTTCCACTGTCCTGTGTGCTGGCTGTGTGAGCACGGCGGTGCCCCTGGGCATGCTGGTCTCTGTAGGAGGCGGTGCTCCTGTCTTGGGTATTCCCAGAGGAATGGCTGTGAGGTCTCAGGGCAGTTCCCTCCTCAGCGTCTTGATGCGAATCCATGCCCTTTCCCTGCCTTCCCTCCAGCGGAGCACAGGGCTGGCTTCTCTCCAGGCCCTCGCTGACGCCACCTGTCATCTTGAGAGCACCCCAGTAGCTGTGAGGAACTAGCTCTTTGTAGTCTTGCTATGCGTGTCCCATCAGCGCTGGTGGCCATTGTTCACATATCCATTGGCCACCCTCACCTCTTCTTTGAGCACCCCTCTATCCAGGGCCTTTTTCAGTTTTAATCAGGTTATTTGTTTTTCTGCTACTGAGTTATGTGGATTTTTTAGTATATTTGGGTACTGAACGGCAGGCCACCATTCCACTTTGCTGGTCACTTCCTAGGCTTTGCAGAAGTTTCTAGTGGATGTAACCTCGTTATTTAGTTTTGCTTTTGTAGCTTGAGCTTTTGCTGTGAAATCCAAAAAAATGATTGGCAAGGCCAACATCAAGGAGCTTCTCCATGTTTTCTTCCAAAAGTTTATGACTTCAAGTCTTCCTTTAGGTCTTTCATCCATTTCGAGTTGACTTTTGTGACTGATACAAGGTTTCGATTTCAGTGTTTATGCATGTGGAGGCTCAGTTTTCCCAGCAGCGTTTATTGAAGAAGCTGTTCTTTCCCTATTGCATCTTTTTGTGTCCTTGTTGAAAATTAATTGACCATGTATGCTTGTTGGAGTTTTTTCCCTAAACTTGCTATTGTGTTCTATTGTTGTGTGTGTGTGTGTATGTGTGTGTCTGTTTATATACCAGAACCACTCTCTTTTGAATACAACCGTATAATATAATTATAAATCTATTAGAGTAACGCCTCCACCTTTTTATTTTCCATAGAATTGCTGGGACTATTAAGGGTCTTTGGTGGTTCTATGGCGATTTTTCATTCATTGATACGTAAATGGAACGAGATCTCATGATAGTGGACAGGAAAGATTAATGCTGTTAAAATAGGCATCTATCCAGAGTAGTAGGCAGCTTGGACACATTGCTGTCAGACTTCCAGTGGCCTTCTTCACAGAGATGGAAGATGAGCAAGCTTCAGAACACACTGGGACACCAGTAAGGAGACTGACTCTCAGCCAAAACCAGAGGGCTTGCACCAGTCAGCCTGGAGCTGCTGGGAGCCAGGCTGGGACTCTCAGCCAAAACCATAGTGCTTGCACCAGTCAGCCTGGAGCTGCCAGGAGCCAGGCTGGGACTCCCATTCAAAAGCAGAGTGCTTGTACCGGTCAGCCTGGAGCTGCCGGGAGCTGGGATGGGAGCAGCAGCCGTCAGGGAGGGAAGTGGGTGGATGGAGTGAGGTCAGTGGGGCTGTGTGTCCTGGGGCGGAGGTGTCAAGGCTGACACCCAGGTGTCTGACCCATCTGCCAGGCAGAACAGTGCAGGCAGACACTAAGGCAGGGAGCCCCAAGGAGCAGGAGCAGCTCTGTAAGGTTCAAGATGCCAAGTTCACTCCCATGAACAGCCTGAGCCATGGGGCATTTGGGAGACAGAGCTGATTTGAGGACCCAGGCCCCTGGTTTCCCAGACTGGGACTCTCCCTGTCACACAGGGCTCATGGCATGATGCTGGCCAGGGCACAGCTGCCCATGCTCGTGCCCTGGCCTCGATCAGCAGGGAAGCCTTACACCAAAAGTGCCAGACCCTGCAGGATATCTCTCCCCGTCGGATTGGATTTTCCAGATGGTCCTGGCTCTGGCGAGGAGGTTCTGTGAACAGCCCATTAAATACCTTATTTTTTCCTCTTTTTTTTTTTTTTTTTTTAATTCATGTTCTTGGAAGGTGACTATTAGGCTCTGGTCCAGGCTAGAACACCAAGTGAAAATTTTTCATTCATCTCTTCGGGGATTTACAATGTTCCAGCCAAGTGAGATCCACAGCTACTTCACTGAGTGTCAGAATTTCACCTCCTCTATTTTAATCGTATTTGTCATTTATCTTCAAAAGTTGAGACAACTAAGCTGTGAAAAAAATAGAGAGAAACACTGCTTTGAAACACAAAGGCCACAAGAGGTGGGGGGAAGGTGGGGCTCAGAAGAGGTCGCCAGAGGTGGGAGCAAGGATGGGCGCTGACGCTGGGGTTGTGCAGACAGCATCAGCCGCGGTGGTGGCTGAACACCCATGTGACATCTTGTGCTTCCAAGGGATGGAGGTGTATGTGTGTGTGTGTGTGCGCGCGTATAGAGAGAAGGACAGTGAGACAGAGAGAGAGAAAGAGAGAAACAATTTTTATTTAGTTTTCATGTGGCTTCCGTTGCTCTGAGACTTCGTTGTGTACGTGGTGCTGGGGTTTGAACTCACGTACTCGTGCATGCCGGGCAAGCACGGTAACTGCTGAGCCACCGCTCAGGGCCCCCAAAGGATATTTTAAAGAATGTATTACTTAGCTATTTCTCTTGCAAAGATGAAGACAAAGGAGATTGTGTGAAAGCTGTAGGCAGGCCTCGGGGAGGAGAGACGGGGGAACACTGTGGAGCCAGGAATGACCGCATGTGCAGGGTGACATCCATCCCAGATGGGGTACCAGGTCCAGGAAAGGCAGCACAAGCACAGAGCAGGTCACTGTGGGTAGACTTTGCACACATGTGGTCCCTTTGTTCCCATGCAGAAGAGTTTATGCTCGTTTCGGAACATGTAGAAATTGTAAAAGGGAAGTGAAGCTACTTGAAGTTCTGCAACTGGTTTGATCTTGATGAGCAGGATCCACCTACACCCCTCATACTCAACGTGGAAAGTGAAAACATTAAAATTTCTGCATCTCACCCCCTCCGGAGGATCATCTTAACAGTTCTTAAGACTTCTATCCACTTTTTATGTAATCTCACAAACACGCGGACACACAACTGATTCTTCCCTTTGCTAACGGTTTGCAGGCTGACTATTCTGCAACACTACGCTATGAACGAGTCATCAGGGTTACTGCCCTGATCCCTTTAATAATTATAAATGATTCCATTATACGGGTACTATTTGTTTCATTGTTCTTTTGTTTGATGGACTTTTGGATTGTTCCAGTGTTTATTATGGAAACTCTACAACTGCAAACTTGGGATGAACAATCTTCTGCATAAATCATTATTCAAAATTTTAATTAATCACATGGTTTATTGTTCTAGGACTGGAAATAAAATGTCAATGAATATGCATTTATTTAAGGCTTTTATACATACTGTCAGATCTTTCTGTAGAGAGGTTGCCTCCATTTCCATTCCATTCCAGGTGTGAAAGAGTAACAGCTCACAGTGCCTCCATCATCCATAAGCATTTAAATAACTTTTTGGTATTTCATAAGGAAAAAATAGCATCTCTTTCTGACACAATTTTGTATTTCTTTGCTTTCTTGCAAGATTAGAATTTCTTATTTCGTTTCCTGCTGGTGCTCTTAACAAGTGACCACACAGAGACAGAAAATCAATCCCTCACGGTTCTGGAGGTCAGAAGTCCAAAATCAGTTTCACTGGGCAGAAATAAAGGTGTCTGCCAGGCCTTGCTCCCTCCCGAGGCTTTAGGAGACAATCCATTCCTTGCCTCTTCCAGCCTCTGGGCTGCTGGCACTCCCTGGCCTCGAGCCCCCAGTCTCTGCCTGGAGGTCACACTGCGCTCTCCTCTTCTGTCTGTGGTTAAATCCTGCTCAGTCTCTCTCTTCTTATTGACAGAAAAGATTAAAAATAAGCACAAAAGCCTTAAATAAATTTATAAAGACACTTCTGATTGCACTTGGGTCCACAGAGTCTTTATAACAGAGTCCCTTTTGCCCTATAAGTTAAATTCACAGGTTCCAGGAATTGGGAGGCAGACCTCTCCTGGGGGCATTATTAATAATAAGTTACTGGTAACAATAAATTACTAGTGTTATGTTTTGGATCTGGAATGTCCCCAAAGGCTCTGTGTTGAAGGCTTGGTTCCCAAGTAGCAGTGTCGAGAGGTGCGGCTTTGGGAAGGCGACTGGATCAGGAAGGCTCTAAAGGGTTCATAATTTGAGGGGATATTGGGAGGTGATAGAAAGTTAGGAGGTGGGATTTAGTTAAAGGGAGTGGGTCCCTGGGGTAGGGTGCCCTTGGGGACCATATCTTCTTCCCCCCACCTCTCTTTGCTTCTCGGCTGCTGCTACGAGGTGACAGCCTTCTCAGCCACCCACTTCCAATCACACAATGCTCTGCCTCACCTCGGCCCCAAAGCAACCGGCTGGCTGACCTTGAACTGAAACCATGAGCTCAAACAAATCTTCCCTCCTCTCAGTTGGTTTCCAGTGGTATTTTGTCACAGAAAGCCAACAAACACAATTCGTTTAAAAGCATTCCTTCTGTAAATGACCTGGCCGTTCACGTGCCTTGTTTGTGTGTCTACTAGGACGTGGGCGATCTTTTGATATAGATATGGCAAATGTGTTTCTGGGTCTTTTCTGAACTTTCACTTTTGTGTTTCATTTCGTTGTATGGATTTTGAAGTATTTTGGTAATGAAGTCTTTTTTTTTTTTCTATTGAGAGTTCTTTGTTTAGTGTTTAGCTAAGAAATTTCTTCCACATGCAGGGATTCGATAAATCTTTATCAGCATTTATACATGGGTTGTTTATGGTGTCAGTTTTTAATTTGATACTTTTTTATTTTATTGAGGAGTTGTGTTGTTGCAATCATAAATGCCTATGTAGTAACAACATGATATGACCCTGATCCTAATCCAAAATCACCCCACATCTCCCACACCCCATGTCTCTTGATTCTTCTATAATTCTCCACTATAAAATATAAATGGCAATATATATATATACACACACACATATATGTATATATGTAATTCTGCATTTCCCAGAATTAAATGATTGCATAAGTATCATTTGGCTTTTTGGGTGAGTAAAGAGTGAGCTACATTGTTGAGTCCCACCTACATCCCTCTCATAGACATGCATTGCTTTGGCTTTGGTGAGTCTATGTGCCTGACTAACTTTCACTCAAGTCTGTGTTTCGCTTTATCCTTCACTAATGAGGGAAAACATTTGACCCTTGACTCTCTGGGTTAGGTTAATTTTGCTCAGCATAAATTCTTCCATTGACATTCACTTACCTTCAAAGACCATAATATCATTGTTTATAGTAGCTGAGTAGAACTCCACAGCTTTTGGATCCATTCATCCAGTGAGGGGCATCTGGGTTGATTCCATAATTTAGCTATTGTAAATTGAGCTGCTATGGACGTTGATTTTTCTGTGACACTGTAATGTGATGATTCTAGCTTTTCTGGGAAGATACCCACAAGAGGGATAGCTAGGTCATTCAGTGGATCCATCCCTAATTCTTGGAGGAGTCTCCACACTGCTTTCCAGAGCAGCTGTACCCATCTGAAGTTTCACCAATAGTGTGCTAGTGTTCCTATCTCCCCACAACCCCTCCAGCATCTGTTAAAGTTCATATTCTTCATCTTTGCCAATCTGGAGTGAGGTGAAATCTTAATGTAGTTTTGATTTGCATTTCTCTGATTACTACTGATTTAGAACATTTTCTCATGTGTTTATTGTCTTGCCTGATTTCCTTAGTTGAGAAGTTTCTATTTAGTCTCTGGCCCATTTATTGATTGGATTATTTGTGTTTTGTATTTTAAGTTTTTTGAATTCTTTGTAAATTTTGGACATTAGCACCCTGTTAGAGGAATCACAGGCCATGATTATCTCCCACTCTGTGGGTTCTCTCTTCACAGCTTTGACCAATTCCTTGGCTGAGCAGAAGCTTTTTAGTTTAATGGCATCCCACTCATTGATTCCTGACTTTAGTTCTTCTGCTTTGGGAGTCTTGTTGAGGAAATCGTTGCCAACTCCCATCTACTAGAGTGTGCTTCTAATTTTTCTTCTAGCAATTATATGGCAACTGGCTTACTCCTAGTTCCTTGATCCATTTTGATTTGATTTCTGTGTAAGATGAGAGGTAAAGATCTAATTTCAACTTTCTGCAAGTGGCTACCCAGTTTTTCCAGCACCATTTGTTGAATAGACTGTCTCCTCCAAATTATATTTTTCCCCTTTGTCAAATAGCAGATGTTTAAAGATTTGTGGGTTTGTCTCAGAGTCTTCTACTCTATTCCATAGGTCTTCATGCCTATTTTAATACCAATATCATGCCGTCTTTGTTACTACATCTCTATAGTATAATTTTAAATCCAGTATTGCAAAACCACCCATTTTTGTCTTTCTTGCTTAGTAATGTTTGTCTATTCTGGGTTTCTTGTTATTCCAAATGAATTTGAGAATTTCTTTTTCAATATCTGTAAAGAATGACATTGGGGGCTAGAGCGGTAGCTTGGCAGTTATGGCCAAGATTCTGCCTAACCAAGAACATGAAATGTCTTTCCATCTTCTTAGGTCTTCTTCGATTTCTTTCTTCATTGTTCCATTATTTCATTATAGATGTCTTTTGCTTCCCTTGTTGAGTTAATTCCCAATTATTTTATTCTTTTGGAGGATATTGTGAATGGAAATAATTTCCTGATTTCTTCTTGTGCCTTATTATTGTTAGCATATAGGAAAGCTATTGAATTATGAGCGTTGATCTTGCATGCAGCCTGCCACTTTGCTGAATCTGTTTATAAGCTCCAGCAGTTTTCTAGTAGAGTTTTTTTGGGTCTTCCAGATATAGGATCATGTCATCAGCAAAAAGGGATAATTTGACGTTCTCTCTTCCTATTCTTATCCGTTTGATTTCCTTCTCTTGCCTGATTTCTCTAGCTACGTTCTCAAAGACTATATTGAAGAAAAGTGGTGAGAGCTGACAGCCTTGCCTTGTTCCCAAGTGCAGCGGGAATGCTTTCAGCTTTTCTCCATTTGGCATTATACTAAGCGAGGGTTTGGCATATATGGCCTTTACAAAGATAAGTCCCTTTGATCCTTATTTTCTCCAGTGTTTTGAGCATAAATGGGTGCTGGATTTTATTGAAGGCCTTTTCTTCATAAGCTGAGATGATCATATTGTTTTTGTCATTAATTCTGTTTAAGTGATGAATTACATTTATTGATTTGCATATATTGACCAGCCTTGCACCCCTGGAATGAAGCCCAGTTGTTCATGATGAATTATCTTCTTGTTGTGTTTTTAAATGCGATTTCTAGAACTTTATTAAGGATTTTTGTGCCAATGTTCATGATGGATATTGGTCTGTAGTTTTCTTTTTTTGATACGTCTTTGTTGGGTTTTGGTATCAGAGTTATGGTTGCCTCATTAAAAAAAATGTTTGGGAGAGCTCCCTCCCTTTTCAAGTTCTTGGAATAGCTTAATAAGGGGAGGTGTTAGCTACTCCTTACAGATGTGGTAAAACTCAGTGGGGAATCCATCCGGTCCTGAGCTTTTCTTCTTTGGAAGGCTTTTAATTGGTATATTGATTTTGGTGACTATTGTTGGGCTGTTTAGGCTTTCAATATCATCCTGCATCAATTTGGGGATGTTGCATCTGTCTAGAAATTCATCCATGTCTTCCAGATTATCTAATTCAGAGGAGTATAGTTTTTCAAAATAGGCTCTGATAATCTATTGGATTTCCATGGGGTCAGTGGTGATTACCCCCTTTTCATTGGTGATTTTGTTGATTTGCTTCATTTCCCTCCTTCTTTTAGTGAGATTGGCTATGAATTGATCAATCTTATTTGGTTTTTTGAAGAACGATCTCTTTTTTTTATTGATTCTTTCTTTATTTTTGTTGTTGTTGTTCTCTATTTCATTGATTTTAGTTCCAATCTTGATTATTTCCTGCCTTCTGGTGGCTTTGGGATTAGATTATTCTTCCTTTTGAAAGGATTTGAGGTAAAGCATGAGCTTATTTATTTGAGATCTCTCCTGGTTTTAAATGTAGGCACTCAGTGCTATAAATTTTCTCCTTAAGAATGCTTTCATGCTGTCCCAAAGGTTTTAAAATGTTGTGTCTTCATTCTCATTCTTTACCCAGAATTTCTTGATTTCAGCTGTCATATCTTCTTGAATCCATTCTTCGTTTAATAGGGTATGGTTCAATCTCCATGTATATATGTATATTCTGTAAAAATTTTTGCTATTAATTGCTAGGATTATGGCATTGTGGTCTGATAGGATACATGGGATAATATCTTTTATATATTTACTGAGATTTCCTTTGTGAAATATAATATGATCTATTTTGGAGAAGGATTCATATGCTGCTAAGAAAAAGGTAAACTCAGCCAATTTGGGGTGTAATATTATATAGATATCTGTTAAGTCCATTTGATTTATGGAATTGTTTGGGCTGGAGAACTCTTTATTGGTTATTTTCTTTGATGATCTGTCTATTGGCAGTAGAATGGTATTGTAGTCTTCCAGTAATATTGTGTTGGTGTCCATAAGTGGTTTTATGTCATGGAGTTTTTTTCCACATACATAGGAGCATTGGTGTTTGGAGTGTAGATATTTACAATGGTTATATTTTTCTGATTTATTGTTCCCTTTACTGTGATGTAGTGGCCTTCTTTATCTCTTCTGATTAGTTTATGGTTGAAATATACTTTGTTTGATATAAGTATTGCAACACCAGCTTGCTTTCTTGGGCTGTAAACCAGATAGATTTTTTTCCATCCTTTCAACCTCAATCTGTGGATGATTTTGGCTGTAAGATAGGTCTTCTATAAGCAGCATATTATTGGAATTTGTTTTCTGATTAAATCCACTAATCTATGTCTTTTGACTGGTATGTTGAGAACACTCACGTTCAGTGTCAGGATAGTTATGTGGTTGTAGTTCATAGTCATCATATTTTATTAGTGAGTTCTGTGCTTTGTTTATTGTCTTTTTTTTTAAGAGATAGGGAGAGGGAGAGAGAGAGAGAGAGAGATGGAGAGAGAGAGAGAGAGAGAAAGGGAAAATCAATTTTTATTTAGCTTTTCATGTAGCTCTTGGTGCTCCGAGACTTCATTGTATATGTGGTGCTGGGGTTTGAACTCATGTACTCACTCATGCCAGGCAAGCACCGTAACCACTGAGCCACTGCTCCAGTTCCTTGATTGTCTTTTTGAACTTCCTCTGTGGTTTTTGAGATTGTTTACTTGTTCTTCTGTCTGGAGTTTATCTTTGAGGATTCTTTGTAATGCTGGTTTTCTGTTCATGAATTCTGCAAGTTTGATCTTATTGTGAAGTGTTCTTATTTCCCCTTCAAATTTGAAGCTGAGATTTTCTGGGTATAGTATTCTGGTCTGCAGGTTGTAGTCATTGAGAGACTGAAATATCTCCTTCCAGGATCTTCTTGCTTCTAGAGTCTGAGCTGAAAAGTCAGAGGTGATCCTTACTGGTTTGTCTCTGAATGTGATTTGACAGCTTTTAATATTCTTTCCATGATTTCCCTGTTACACATTTTGAATATGATGTGTCTGGTGAGCTTCTCATTTGATTAGGCCTGTTAGGTATCCTGTATGCTTCCTGGATGAGCATATCTCACTATTCTAATATGGGAAAATTTTTATTTAACTATTTCATTTAGAATGTTCTTTATGCCTTTCATTTGTACTTTGATTTCTTCTTGTACCCCAATTACTCTTAAATTATTTCTTCTGATTTCATCCCAGACATTTTGAAAATTCTGCTCATGTTCTGTGAACTTTTTTTTCATTTTTGTCATCCATGTGTACAAGCTTACTCAGCCTATCCTCATTCAAGAGCTGAGGTTCTCTTTTTTATAGAAGTTAGTCTATTATTAAATTTTCATCATTCCTCTGATGTGATTGACTGAAGATTTTAGCTCCATTACTTCCTTTTTTAGTGTGTATATTTCTCTAATAATAGAGTTTTTCATCTCTTGGATTTTCTCACTTAGTCCCTTCATTAAATCTTCTTTTAGTTCATTGTTCCTTTTAGTAATCAGATCATTGATAAGTTTTCTAGGTTTTCATCCTACTCCCTGTCCATGGGCTCCTTGACAGGGGAGTTGTGGGTTTGAGGTGAACCTTTTCTAGTTTGATTCCTCATTTTTTAAATGCTTCTTCTGGATCTTTGAATTCAGGTTCCCTGTGCTGAAGCAAGTCAGGTCATCGGGTGCTTCTCTTTGGCCATCAAAGGGTCAGGTCAGACACCTCTCCTCTCATGACTATCTTCTTCCAGAAAGCTCCTTCTTCCTGGAGCCTTGTTTTGCTGCACCTTTTGGATCTAGGCTTCAGTGTGCAGATCTGGAACCTGACAGAGGTGTGGGGCAGCCCACTGGATTGTTGAAGTGCAGCAGTGAAGATGCATCACTGGGTCCTGGGATCCTGCAGGCATGGGGCAGGCTGGAATGGGCCTGCCTGCATGCTGCCCCAGGACCAGGATCCTTGGCAGTAGGGACAGGCTCAATATAACTGGACTTGGTGGGTCTGCGTTGTGGCTGGGTTGCTCCAGGCAGATGTCCTTGGGGTGTCTCGGGAACCTCCCAGCCTGGGACCAAAGTCCTGGGCCCATGTGGTGGCAGGATGGCTCCAGAAAGGGGTCCTTAGATTGAGGGGGGTGTTTCCTGGGTGCCTGCTGGCTCAGGACCAGAGCTACATTTCATTCTGAAAATCATTTGTTACTTTAGAATATGGTGTAACATAACCATTTAAATTTGTTTTTCTCACACCCTTCTTAACAACTTTCCCAAAAAATTTTAAGACCAAACGTTCCCTGTTGATTTTTGAGGCTTCCTTAACCACACGTTAAATTACCAGATACACATGAATTTCTGCCTCCGGGCCATCGCCTCTGTTCCTTGATCTTTGCATTTTTGTGCCCATGCTGGAACATTTTAGTTATGACGAGTTTATTCTGTGTGCCTCCACCTTCAAAGCTATGCTAGGATCTTTCATTTGTTTTGCCTTCTGCGGGAACTTTATGATTATTTCCCATCACAAATAAAACTGCCATGGAACATTTGATTGGAATCATTGAGACACTGGTTTGAACACAGTTGAGTTTGCTTTTCATGACCTGTTATTTCCATGAGAAACACATCATGGCTCCCTCTTCATTTAGGTCTTCTTTTATATAAATTAGTTCTCATTATTTTTTTTTTTTTGTAGTACCAAAGGTAGAACTTAGGGGTTCTTAACCACTGAGCTAAATCCGCATTCCTTTTTTGAATTATTATTTTAAATTTTGAGACAGGGTCTCTCTAAGTTGCTTACAGCCTTGCTAAGTTGCTGAGCTTAGCCTCAAACTTGACATCATCCTCCTCAGCCTTCTGGGTCACTGGGATTACAGGTTTGTGCCACTACACCTGGCTGCTACTGAATTTCTAACTAAGAAAATAGGATCTGTGCTTCTCTTAAGATGTTCTCTATTTTGTTGCTGCTGTTGTGATTTCTGTTTTTCATATTTTTTTTCTAACTGGTAATTAACAAACTGGGAAAGTTGCTGATGGAATATACGAATCTGGAATTCTCTTGTGCTTTCTGGTGGCTTTGTTTGCTTACTAGATGAGTCAAACGAATGATTATTGATAGTATCTTCAAAGAGTGATCATTTTTCTCCTCCTCCCAATAGTTACACTTCTTATTTCTTTTTACTGCTATGCATGTCTTATTGCCACGCCTAGGAAAATATTGATGATGATGAGCATAGTGGGCATTATTACCTGATTTATTGGAATTATTTATTATGTTTTACTATTATGATAATTTTCAATTTGAAATTGACTTTTATTATGATAAAATTTCTGTGCCATCTTAGTTCTTATAGACCATCAGCAATGAGTACAATGTCTTCTGATATTTATTAAGCTATTAATGCTTTTCTGTTATCTGGCACTAACCATTGGAATCATATCATTAGAGTGCCTTTCATGACACCATTCTTACCCTCCTGGAATACATCTTCCTGGCCCTGGTGACCTCTTGGTGTGTGTGTGTGTGTGTGTGTGTGTGTGCGTGCGCGCATGCGCGCGCTAGGGATTGAACCCAGGCCTCACACATGCTAGGCAAACTTCTACCACTACGCTACATCCCAATCATTTTATAGGTTGTCAAATTTGGTTCATTAGTAGTTTATTTAGAATTCATATACTTACAAATAGATGACATTTGTATAGAGGTTTGGTGTTTTGATTTTTTTTGTTTATTTGTTTGTTTACAGCAGGAATTGAACCTAGGAGTGCTTAACCACTGAGCAATATCCCCAGTCCTTTTTATATTTTGTTTTGAGACAGGGTCACGCTAAGTTTCTTGGGGCCTTGCTAAGTTTCTGAGGCTGGCTTTGAACTTGAGATCCTTCTGCCTCGGCCTCCCAAGTCACTGGGTAAGAGGTGTGGCCACTGCACCTGACCGTGCAGAGTTTTTAATGTTTGATCCATCCTGTATTTCTTTTCATCCTTTATTGATTCTGGGACAGACTATAAAATATCCAGTAATTAAAGAATCAAAGAGCTCCCTTGTAGAACTGTCTCATTCTGTAGTCTTTCGGGGAGAAGTTCCTCAAAGGTCTTTATCGATTTCCTCCTTAGTTGACAATCTATTTGTTTGTTATTTCTTATTTGGGTTTTTTTTTAGTCGATTTTGTTAGTTTCTATCTTCTCAGTACAGTCACATATTCCACTGAGATTTTCAAATGCATTAGCATATCGATACATGGATTTTAATGCCTATTTCTATTTTAATGTCTATTTATATATTTTTATTTCTTCTTCCTAATTTAATGTGATTTTTTCCTTTCTATATAAAATTTCCAAAGGGTCACCTCTAATTTTGGTTTCTGAAAGATCAAACTCTGAATTAGCCACTTGGTTGTTTTCAAGCTTTATTAATTTCTGCTTTGTCATATTATTCATGAATTTTAAATATGTATTTTCCAATATTCCAGAATGGCAACTGGCCACCTTCTCACTGACACTGTTTCCTAAATAATTCGTTATTGCAGTTCCATCGTTAGAACGATATTCTCAACATTGTGTAGCTGCCGTTCCATTATTGTCACTAATTTTAATTTTAAAATAGTCTATAAACTCTTCCTTTGAGGAGCAGATAAATTTCGATTCTGTGGTCAGCTTGTGATCAACTTTTGTAAATGTTCCCTGTTTGCCTGAAGATGGGAGCCCTTTCTTAGCACATTATAAAATACAGACCTGGGATAATCGTATAAAGATTTCATCACAATATTATTGTTAGTCTCCAAATAAAAAGGATCTCAAATTTAAAGAGTTTCCCAACAGATTTAAAAGGGGTAGGGGTTGGGGCTTTAGCTCAGTGGCAGAGCATTTGCCTAGCAAGCGCAAGGCCCTGAGTTCAGTCCTCAGCCCTAAAAAAAAACAAAACAAATGAAAGGGGTAACAATGTACGTTCCTCCTGTCCCCGAACTGTGAGCTCCAGCAGGAAGGCCCCACGCCAGCCTGCATGGCATCTGTAGTGTCCCCGCCTGCCCGC
>PVKS010046047.1:0-12991 GCA_004027875.1 Aplodontia rufa
AAAATCTAAATAGTTTTGCCCAACTCACTGTTACAGCATCAAGGAAGCAATGAAGCTATCAAATGTCCCCCCTTTCTCCCCCACCTCCCAATGTCTGCTGTTGAGATTGGCTTGGCTTCACCAGAGCATGCCGTTAATACTCATAATATGTAATGCATATTATGTAATATGTACATAAGTCACCTGGTGCTTTGGTTGGGGTGGAATTTGGGTGTCCCCCAAAGATCCATCTGTAAAGGCTTGTTCCAGTGAGTAGCAGTATTGGGAGATGCTGTGGACCTTTAAGAGGCGGGGCCTAGTGGGAAGTCCTTAGATCATTGGGGGTGTGCTCTCAAAAGGACAACAGGGACTGGCTCTTCCTCTTACCCGCTCTCTCACTCTCATGCCCTCCCTCCTGGCTCAAGATGTGCCCACTCTTAACACTTGCTTCTGCTGTTGCCTTCTGGGCACCCTTACTAGGGGCTTGAACTTATGAACTGCCTGATCTGAGACTTGAACTTCCAAACCTGTGAGCTAAGTAAACCAGTTCTCTTTATCAAGTTAGGTGTTTCCAGTATTTCATTGTAGTAATTTGAAGCTGCCTAATATATATGAAGAAATCGGTTTTTGTTTAAATAAATTCATTGCTCACCAGCAGTCCCTTTTTATAGCCTAGCCAAGCCTTATCTCAGTTGTTAAAGGGCTTCCGTTTTATGCAACCGGGTGTCTCTGGCACTCCTCTCCTGCTGTTATTTCGTATTTAAGACAGCTTGCCTGTTGCTTTCATGCATGCACCACTACTTGGTCAAATACAGTTTTCTTAGGTCTCTCGAAGTCTCCATATTTCATAAACACCACTGTATTATCGTCAAACTTGGAAATTTTCCACAGTGCATTGAGGATGCCCTAATCTTTCCCACTACCGAAGACTACTTTGTGCCTGGATGCCTTCAGAATTCCTTCTCTGTTCTTTAAGTTTAATAATTTAACCTAGAAAAGCCCTTGATGTCTGTCATTCTGAATTTGTTTTTCATGGCATACGAGGTAACCTTCCTAGCTGCAAATCTGAATCTCCTCTGAATTCTTCCACTGTCCCTTTGTTGCATTCTCCCCTGCAGGGACACCAATTACCTTATTTTGAATCATCTTTGTCTCTCCTCTTCTTTCTAATTATTTAATCTCTTTTCTGCTGCATTCAATGTGATAATCTCTAGCTTTCCTTTCGTGCCATTAATTTCGTTTTTAGCTATGTCTATTCTATTCCTTGCTATTTTATGTTACTTTAATTCAGTTCATTTCCTTAGGTCTGCAATCTCCTGTTACAACTCATTCTGTTGGTTTATCATCTCATCTTTGAGTTCTTGTTTTATCACATTTATATTTCTACTAATTTATTCTCTAAAGGAAAACATTTATGGGGAAACCATTTCTGTCGCCCAATTTATGTTTCTTTCAAATTGGGTTCTTCACCTGGCTTTTCCATATGCACGCCTGACTGTTTGAATAATTGATTCCCCTTTCATAAGTCTGCCTGGTTGCTGCTATTTCTTTTCATTTTGCACATGCTTATCAGGAGCACTTTGTCCATGACACCCTTCTCTCTCTGTCTGGGACGAGTTCACCTTCCTCCACTCCAAATTTATTTTAAGACCTCACAGTGTTATTTTTCTGGCCACTTTTCTGTCACCCAAGAGAGTCCAGAGCTCAGCCAGGAATTATTTCTGCTCTTGTTGAGGGACATGTGCTGAGATTTCTTTTGTAGAGAACAGGGCCAGCTCCCCACAGAGTCTGGACCACCCTTGGGGCTTTGCCTCACCCACCAAGCAAGCCCACTGTCATGGAAGACAGCAAGCCCTCTACAATGCAGCTGGGATTACAAACTGATTCGGCAACAGTTATCAAGGTGTTAGTATTTATAACTTTGATCCAATAATACCTCTTTTGATATTCTGGTCAAAAAAGAAAGGAAATAAAGCTCATTCAATGAAATTCTTTGGAGCATTGTATACAATGACATAAGATGGACACAAATTGGAGACTCAACACAGAAGCGTGCTGTGTTAAAGGTTTCAGCAAATAAAGATGAGGGCTGCCGAGAGATTTCAATGGCACGATTGAATGATTATGATTTTGTATTCAGTAATAAATCAGAATATAAAATGAAACATAGTAATATCTCAAATACATGATTAAATTAATAGGAACTTGGGAAGAACCACTGGACCCAAAGCCCCAGGAACCATGACTGGCTTTTTCACTCCAGTGTAACCAGAATCTCACATAGTGCTTAGCACATGAGTAGACAGACAATGAATACTTACGAATAAAGAAGCAAAATAACTTCAGTAAGAGGAATCTGTCTCTGACCACCATAACAAGAAGACTTGTGATTCTGAATGGCTTTATTTTCGAGATTTTTGGGTCATGCTTTGACTGGCAGAAAAATTATGACACATTTGGTCTCTCTGAGATACAGGCTTTCTCAGGACACAATTTGTGCATCACCATCTCATTTAGAGAGAGAGAGAAAGGGACAGTGAGAGAGAGAGAAAAAGAAGAATCAATTTTATTTAGTTTTTCGTGTGGCTTTTGCTGCCAACACTTTGTTGTACATGTGGTACTGGGGTTCGAACCTGCATCCTCACACGTGCCAGGCAAGCACTGTAACCTCTGAGCCACCACTCCAGCCCCATGCATCATCTTTTTAAATGCAGCTTTATTGAGGTATAATTGGCAGACCACTTAATTCACTCTGTGTAAATGTATAATTCAGTAATACTGAGTCCTTCTATAGAGTTATGAAGACATTACTACAACCCAGTTTTAGAACATTTTCATCACCTCCCAAAAAAGAAATTCCTTCAAGTTTTTTTTCTAATTTGGCACATAAGATTTATTTTCTGACAACTTTACTTCAGGAGGATGGTACCATGCTCCTGTGAGCTCTTTTGCCATCTGTCTCCATACCTACTCCCTACTCAAAAAATAAACCACTAAGTGGCCTTCTGCCCATAAAATATGTCTTAACTGGACATTCACTATAATGAAATCATATAAAATGAGTTATTTAGTCATTTTTCAGCATATTTCACTTACTGCTTTGGAGATTCAACCATGCAACATGTACCAGTCTATCATTACTTTTTATTGCTGAATACTATTTCACTCTGTGGATATATGAATTTTCTTTGACCAAGAGATAGACATTTGGGTTCTTTCCAGCAGATATTAAGGAACTATTGCTAAGAACATTCTCATATAAGTCTCTGTGTGGACACAAATGGTCATTTCTCTTGGGTAGACTCCTAGGAGTAGAAATGCTGGGTCATATGTTCAATTTTGTTTTTATTTTTTGTTTTAAGAGAGAGAGGGATAGTGAGAGAGAGAGAGAAAAAGAGGGGGGGAATTGATGTTTATTAGTTTTTGATGTGGCCATATGTTAAAGTTTTTACTGAACTTTTTAAAGTACTGAGTGTCTTCCAAAGTGGCGGAACCACTTTACGTTCCCACCAACCATGTAAGAGGGCTCTGGTTTCTCTGCATCCTGGTCAACATTGCATACCATCTATTTTCTTGATTGTAGTCATTGTAGTGACTTTTAGAGGTCTCACAGCTAATTTTTCATTTGTACTTTCTTATTGATTAATAACATTGATTAATTTTTCATCTACTTATTGGCCACTTATATGTATTCTTTAGTGAAATTTCTATTTAAGTCTGTTGTCCATTTTTAAACTGACTTTGTCTTCTCATTAATATTTTTTTTTAGAGAGAGAGGGACAGTAAGAGAGAAAGAGAGAAAAAACCACTTCCATTCAGTCTTTCACGTGGCTTTCGTTGCCCTGACACATCATTGTGTACGTGGTGCTGGGGTTTGAACCTGCATCCTCACACCTGCCAGGCAAGCACCGCAACTGCTGAGCCACCGCTCCCGCCCTCATTAATAAATGTCAAGAGTTCTTTACGTATTCTGGCTAGAAGTTCTTTATTACATTAATATATTGTATGCATATACTTTCTCCAAGTCTGTGGCTTGTCCTTGCATTCTCCTAATGATGTCTCTTGAGGTGCAGAAGGTTTAAATTTTAAATGTTTAATCTATCAAGTTTTTTTCTTCAGCTTTTCATGTATTCAAGAACATAAAAATTTTCCATCATAAAAATGTTCTCCTATGTTTTCTTCCAGAGTTTTATGAGCTTATTTATTTCCAGGTATTTGATCATTTCCATTCATTTTTTGTATTTGATCATTTCCATTCATTTTTATTTCTTCAGGCAAATGTTCAGCTTTCCCACCACCATTCATTGAAAATACTACTTTCCATCAAATTATCTTGCCATGTTTTTTAGAAATAGAAAGGGAGGGGAAAAGAGAGGAGAGAGAGAGAGAGAGAGAGGCAGAGGTAATCAATTTTACCTATTTATTCAATGTTGAGTCTTCCAATCCCTGAGCATAAAATGTCATTGAACAAAGATTGCATTCCTTTGCTAAGAATTCCTAAAGTATGCTATCATTTTTGTTACTTCTGTTAGTGTATTAAGAAACTGTTTACTTTTTGAATTATTTATCATTGGGATATATAGAAGTATAATTAATTTTTATATATTGAGTTCATAGCCTACAATCTTATTTATTAGTGTTAATAGTTTCTTATAGATTCCTTAAGGTTTTTTAGATATGGGATTATGTCATCTGTATATAAACACATTTCACTTTTTTTCCAATCTAGATGCCTTCGTTCATGTATTCTATTTTTTTAGTTGCCTTATTGCACTTGCTAGAATCTGCAGTACAACATTGAATAGCTATGGCAAAAGTGGACACTCTTGCCTTGTTCCTGATCCTTTGGAGGAAAGCATTCAATCTTTCAGGATTAAATACAGTTATCTGGAAGTTTTTGATAGATACCCATAATGTGGTTAGGGATATATATTCCTATTTTGTTGAGTATCTTTCATTAGGAAAGGGGGTTGAAATTTTGCCAAATGCTTTTTCTGTATATATATATATAGAGAGAGATGATCATCCACTTTTTATTGTATTTTACTAGTAAGTTGCATTAGAGTAACTGATTCTGGATATTGAACAAATTTTGCCTACCTTTGAGACAGGCTATCTTGTCATGATGTATGATGCATCTTATATGCTGCTGAAATCAGTTTGGCAATAATTTGTTAAGGGGTTTTCATTTACGCTCATGAAGAACATAAGTTTTCTTTTTATGTCTTCGTCTGGTTTTGGTATTAGGTAATATTAGCCTTGCATAGTAAGTCATAAATTGTTCCTACTTTCTTTCCTGGAAGGATTTGTGAATGATGGCCTTTTTTCTTTAAATGTTGGATAGAACTCACTGATGAAGCCATCTGTACCTAAGCCACCTGAATTTTCTCAGCGGGAAGCTTTTTAATAACTAGGTCTGTTTCTTCACTTATTACTATCTATTTAGATTGTCTATTTCTCTTCTAGTTAGTTTTCATAATCTGTGTCTTTGTAAGTTTTTTAATTTCATCATTTAGCCTTTCTAGTGAATTCTTCATTTAAATTATTCCCCTTTCCAACTCCCCTCCTTTTTTCCCCTCTCTCTTTATTTTTTAATTTTATTTATTTATTTATTTACTTACTTACTTATTTATTTTATTCGTTAAACATGGTCTTACAATTAGGAGGGATTCATCATCAAACAATCAAAAACAAAAGTATAATGACAGAACAAGCGCAGGCTGGTGCCATTCCATGGTTTCCCCCTCTTGAGTTCCCCATGGTTCCATGTTTCCCCTACTTAAATCCCAAGTTATTTGGACTTCTCTTGGAAGTTGGAGGTTCCCCTCTGATTAGAACTCCAACTCCCCTCCTTTCTAAAAAATGATTTTGACCTTTTTCTTGAGACTATATAGTCACTGTGTCCTCATCATTTGCTTCTGTTTAATTTCTTAAATCTGATTTCTCTTAGCTATTTTAAACATATTTTCAATAGCCGATTCGAGGCTGCTGTCCATTATGCTCAACGCCTGGGGGAACTCGAAGGCCATTTTTATTGGCCACTTTCTTTTTCCAGAGAAGGAGTCAAATTTTCTTATTTATTCTTATGTCTCAGAATTTCAGTTGAATCCTGGACAATTTAGATAGCATATTTTAGCAACTCTGTATTCTGATCCCCACCCCCATCCAAAAATTGCCATTGTTATTATTGATTTGTGTGCTTTTAACTTGCCTGGACTGAGCCTGGGAAGTCAACCTTCTCTAGTGTCTGGCAGTTGATGCTTTTTTCTTTGTCTTTTTAAGCCTAGCTTCCTATAATCACTTACATGTGTGTATATCTTAATGTTCAATCACAGATTAGACTCTGTGCTTAAATGGCCACAAGGTCTCCACTCTGAGATGATGTGTTAGCTGAAGCGTTTCATTTGAAATTCAGGCTCCTTTCGTGGTGTGATTTTTTGTTGTTGTTGTTTTTGGTGCCAAGGACTGAACCAGGTGCTCTTAGCCACTGAGCCACTTCCCCAGTCCTTTTTATTTTTTTTATTTTGAGTTGCATAGGGCCTCGCTAGATTACTGAGGATCAGAGTCACTGGGATTACAAGTGTGAGCCACCACACGGAACTCTGAAGTTTACTTTCTGCCAGGCCCCAAGTGCCTCTCTGTGCCTGAGCACAGCCTCTAGTGGCCAGATATATGTAGGTGGCTGGGGCTGTCAGCTTTTTCATTGCTGTGTCTAAATGACCTGACAATAACAATTTTAGAAGGAAAAGTTTATTCAGGGGCTCATAGTTTCAGAGGTCTTAGTCCATAAAATGCCAGCTCCATTTCTTAGAGGTCAAGGTGAGACAGGACATTATAGCAGAAGGCATGGCTCCAGGGAGCAGAGAAAGAAAATCCAAGCCAGATACAAAATACATATCCCAAAGGCACAACCCCAATGACCCCCTCCTCCAGCCACACCCTACCAGCCTACAGTTACCAGTTAATCCTTACCAGGGCATTAACTCACTGATGGAGTTCAGCCTCTCATAACCCAATCATTTCACCTCCACCTTCCTGGATTGTATCACATGAGTTTTTGGGGGACACCTTTCATCCAGACTATAACAGGCTCACTCCAGTCCCACAGTTACATGTACAGCCTTCAGTCAATCTGAGCCGTATGGAGAAAGTATCAAGCTTGCTGTGGTTCTCTCCCAGAACTTCCTGCTACATGTCAAAATAACCAGCTAGTTCATTGTCTGCCCTCAAAAAGGCCCACAGTCTCAGGCTATTGAAGCTGCTAGGTCCTCCTGTCTGCCTACTGCCAAGATCACTTTAACAGACAATGTTCCAAATCAGGTGAACGCCCGTCCTCTGGAAGAAGCAGCAAGACCACTGATTTTCAGGGTGTTCTGTACCCTACACTGAAAGAACACTACCCTGGTAGAGAGGGAGGGGGATGGAAGAAGCATCCCCAGGCAACATCAACACCACCATAGGCTTTCACTGCTGTTAACCAAAATTTAGTAGTTTTTATGAATACTTTGGTCCATTTTAAGCAGCTAAATGGCTGGTTTTGATTGCTTTATCCAGCTTTGTACTGAGGGAAGGGGGTGATTGACCTCCCCTCATCCCCCACCCCCCAGTCACTATAATTGAATCAGGAAAACATTTAAAGATCTATTTTACATTACATATACTTTTTTCTCTCCCAAGTCATCTTAAAGCCTTTCTTTAACAAGACAGGAAGGAAAGAAAAGATAGAAGAGAGCAAGATCGGAAAAAGAAGCATTTCCAAAGCACAAGAATAGGCAAAATAGTTTTGTTTTGTTTTTTTTTTAAAGAGAGAGAGTAAGCGAGAATAGGTTTTATTTAGTTTTTCACATGGCTTTTGCTGCTCCAAGACTTCATTGTATACATGGTGCTGGGGTTTGAACCCAGGTCCTTGTACATGCAAGGCAAGTGCCCTTACTGCCAAACCAGCGCTTCAGCCCCAACAAAATAGTTTTTAAAGAGCCAGTTGGCCAGTTGTGGTGGTTCACACCTGTAATCCCAGCAACCTGGGAGGCTGAGGCAGGAGGATAGCAAGTTCAAGACCAGCCTCAGCAACTTAATGAAACCTTGTTCTCAAAAAAAAAAAAAAAAGAAAGAAAGAAAGAAATCATTTTTTTATAAAGGCTCAGGATGTAGTTAGTGGTAGATTATTCTCAATGTTTATTCTCAATGTCATCATTGAGTTCAATTTTTCAAAAAAACTTAATTTTGCTGATTTTCCCTGTTTTTTTATATTTTCATTTTCCTATTCATAATTCACAATTATTCCTATTCATAATTTCATAATTCATCTAATTATCTAATTCTCAGGTAGGCAATACATGTATGATTCAAAAATTGAAGAGAAAAATTAATATATAAACTCTGTCTTTCAATCTAATTCTCACTCCATCCCTTCATGGGTCATTTTAAGTTCTGATTTATTTTATTTATTGTGTTGTGTGCCAAAGTGTCTTTATGGAGATGGAAGCATATAAGCATGATTTTTCTCCTTTTTCTAATAGAAATTAAAATATATACACATCTTGCTCTGGACTTTTTCTTTTTTTCACTTAATAATAGAAGCTGAAAAGTTTTCCATACCATTCTAGCATCTCCTCATGCTTTCCCATAGCTGCATTATATTTCATTTATAGATGCAGTGTGGTTTATTCGACCAGTCCTTTATTGATGACTCATATTCAGGAAATCTCTGCCCATATTCTATATTAAGCTAGCCAAAATCCCTTCAGCATTCCCCTAGCCATTATTCACCTAGCTGGCTAAGGCAATGCAGTTCCCTCCAGCCCATCTCCCACTCAGCTCACTCCAGCCCCAATTAGGATCACCAGTTAGATTGTGATAAGAGAATCAATCCTGAGAACCCAGCTGCCTTCTCCTCCCACAGAGAGCTTCCTGCTCGATTCAATAACCAGTTCCTGACACACGGGTGGATGTGTTTCCTGATTGCCAGTTTTAAAAATATAAGGCTCTTAAAACACAGGAAGAAGACTTACTAAGATTTTTACCTTTATAATAATAATTCTAAAATATACATACTTGGGGCTGAAGCAGTGGCTCGGGCATTACTGTGCTTGCCTGGCATGTGCAAAGACCGAGGTTCAAACCCCAGCAATGCATACACAACTAAATGTCGGAGAAACAAAGGCCAGAAGAAAAATATAAAGTTAATTCTCCCTTCCCCTCTCTCCCTCTCTCTTAAAAAAAACATATATATATATATATATATATATATATATATATATACACATACACACACACACACACACACATATATACACATACTCATTCCCTGAGGTTGTAAGTTGAAGATTAAGGTTCCTAAACAGCAAAGATGCTTGGGGGAGCCTAACCATGTTTCTTTCTCTAAGATTTATCTTGATCAATAATTACTGTTAAAGGGTGGGTCAGAAGACAGGTTAATACCACATTTCATTGGCCACTCATGCCTCTGTCTGATCCGGAATGGATGATTATCCTAGGGGGCGCTAAGCTTTGACCAACTAGGTACCATTATATTTTCCTCCATCAGTAATTTTGTTCTAGAAGGCACAGAGAACATAAGAGTACAGTGGGCACTTGAACGAAAAAGTGACCTATCATGTGATGAGGAAGACGTCTGCCCAGGAGCAACGTCTGTGAGCCCATATTGAAGAAAAACACCTTTCCTTGTTAGTGACCTAAGGCCAGCTCTCCCTTCTGGATCAACTTCAAAACCCTGCTCCATTCTCTGAGGACAGAAATGACTCCACCGCTCAAAGCAAAGGAGCAGCATTGTCACATGTCACGATCAAGCACAGTGCTTGTTCTGAGTGTCCAGATCCCGGAATAGTGAGGGCCTCTTAGCAGCCTCTATCTCCCGCCTCATCCTCTCTATCCTTTCCCCGCAAAAAGACACCCTTTGACCAAACTGGCCCTCCTCTGCCCTTCAACTGCCTTTCCTCTTTGCTCTCCTTTAATTGCACTTGTTTTTGAAGCTCGCAGAATTTATTATTCAGAAAACAACCTTCTCTGCAATATCAACCTTAATTAACTGTGTTCTTTTCCTACTGCCTCCCACCCTCCACTTCATGCATTTGAATGAAGGCACGCCAGAGCCCCTGGCCAGCACCCCTCCCCCATCACAGAGCCATCAGAGTCTACCAGCCAACCATGACCAGATAAGCGAAAATGGAATTCCTTATCTCTGGCTGCCAATGTGAAAGGGTCAAGGTTACCAAGGAGAGACTTTCCAAAAGGAAGGAGAGGAAGAAAGAAGCCAAGCCTCCCCGGTTTCCATGGTAACTGAAGGTTGAATCATGGCACATCCCTGAGCGCCTGGTCCGCTTAGCTCTGCTGACATCTTTCCACTTCATTAGCCTCTTTATCAAGTGACTCTGCATAGGAGTGAGTGCATTTTGGTGTCAGGGTGCACTATAGATGATTCGAAAACAGGGTGACCCTTTCCACCGATCCCTGGTGCCTTCTGGGACCACAGATGCCTGCACCCCTCCTCTTTCTGCTTCTTTAAGGCTTGGCTCCCTCTTCACTTTCTAATCAAAGCTCCCTCACTGGGAGGCCCCAGAGGTGTCCCTACCCAAGAGCCCAGGAAGCTAGGACCCCGGCTGTCAGTGATGCACAGAGCCCTAGCCAGAAGGAAGATTAATGGCTTTGCACACAGAAAATGGTTAAAACGAGCCCCAAAAAGACAATAAACGCTGAGCGGACTGCGAGGAAGCTCTGACAGTAACAAATACTGACTGACATCGCATTGTGTTCCCTTTCTAGATGACTCAGAGCTGCCAGTGGAAACACAGATTCATTTAATAAGTGCTTCAGTGAGACAAAGGGGCCTTTGGGGGTTGAGATTGATCTCCATCAGACATGTGTGCACTCCAGTGTTTGTGAGTGTGAAAAGGAATGTCCGCATTCAGTGTCTGTCCCCTTGGAAATTCAAGGAGCATGCTGTAATTTCCCAATCTTGTCTCCACGCTTCAGCAAATTTGTCACTGGTAGGTTCTCTCAGCCATGAAAATTCTCCAGCAACCAAGAAGCAGGGCTCAAAGAAAATCAGAGGACCGAAGACACCTTTGATAAGTTTGACCTCTCTTTCAGGAACCTCATAGAGGTTTGTGTCCAGGGTAGGAATTCTCTGTTCCTCTTGAACGCAGGTAGCAGTGGCCTTTACCCCAGAAGCACCCTGGGTGGGGAAGTGGTCAGGGGAACTGGGAGCCTGACAAGGAATTTCCAGGAAGAGTGGGAGCTCCTTTGTTTTGTCCTGTTTTCTTCTTTATAAATTAGCTTACAAGTTCCGTGTTGTGGTGGAGAGCAAGGAATTTGAGTTCATGTTGCTAGTGCTGACACCAACTCTAGTGTGATCTTGAGACATAGTTTGCTCTCTTTGGGCCTCATAATTACTCATCAGGACAGGACTGGACTGGGTAATAGCTAAGATTCCTGCTAGCTCTGTTAGGGTCTAGGGGATCACCCCCAATTGCCCCACTTCTCACACTCACCTCCTAAATTTTTTCTCAAATTCCATCTACTCCACACTATTCCCACTGGCTCTGAACCTTGCCAGAGTCCCCATATCTTCTGCTAGTTGATACTGTGACGTCCTGCGGGATCTATAGAATTGTTCCCTTCCTATTCATTCCCCCAGGGAAGCAGTTCTTAAAATGTGGTCCCAGGCCAGCAGCATTAGCTTGTTACAAATGCAAGTTCCTGGGCCCAACCCAAACCAGATCTTGCAGGCAGGGGCTCAAAAATCTGATCTCCAGGGCTGGAGCCATGACTCAGAGGTTTTGGCATGCGTGAGGACGTAGGTTCAAACACCAGGACCACATACAGAGCAAAGTGTCAGAGCAACGAAAGCCACATGAAAAACTAAATAAAAAATGGATTCTCTCTTTCTCTTTCTCTCTCTCTCTCTCCCTCTCTCTTTCACTGTTCCTCCCTTTAAAAAAAAGAAACATATATATATACATATATATATATGTGTGTGTGTGTGTGTGTGTGTGTGTGCATGCATGTGTATCTGATTCTCTCAGATCTTTACTGTGGACTCCTCTGAGACTTTCCAGGTCTTTGCCTCACCATTCTCCTCCTTAGAAAGTATTTATTCTCTAGTAACCCAAAACTTGTTATTTCCAAGGACACTATGTGATTTCACCCTTCCAGCTTCCTTCAACTGGAAATGTCTGATGGTCAATCTAAACCTTGTACGGCTAAGTTCTTCCCCACCAATTATTCAGTTCTTCTCAACTGAGTAATTTTTGATAACTTTCTGAAGACAATCCTCCAGGTGATACCGCTCCAGAAAGATTGTCCCTAACTCCAAACCTAGGATCAGTATCTCCCCCCATTCTCCCATGATTCTTTGTGTATATCTATACTTAGCATGTGTCACTTATGGGTAGGGAGGAATCTGTGACATCCCCTAAGATTTCACATACACCTTCCCCATGAACTCACCCCATGTACTCACCCCATGTACACAACAAAATTTCAGAGCAACAAAAGCCACATGAAAAACTAAATAAAATTAATTATCTCTTTCTCTCTCTCCCTCTCACTGTCCCTCTCTTTCTATTAAAACAAAAAAGATAGATGCTACCATCATTTCAGCATCACAAGCATCGTATGAGGGCATGCCCAGAGGAAGAGTTTAGTAAAATGTTTGCTGACAGCAGGGAGGTAGGTGGGTGGGTGAATGGATGGACGATGGATGGTGGATGAATGTATGTAGGAACACACGATTCCATTTTTTCAAGCAGTTGCTTTAGAATTGAGCAAAGAGAATCAAATCCAAAAAAAAGATAAAGAAAAAAGAAAAGATTATATAAATAAACAACGAAATAACATAGGGAAAATGTGGGGTTTGTACTCCTTAATTGATTTTTAATGTTTTTATTAGTGCACTATGGCTTTACATAATTGCACGGTTCTTTTTGACATATTCATGAATGCATATAATTTGCTCCATTTTAATCCCTAGTATAACTCCCCTCCAATTCTC
>PVKS010046048.1:0-13493 GCA_004027875.1 Aplodontia rufa
TTTTTTTTTTTTTAAGAGAGAGGGACAGTGAGAGAGACAGAGAAAGAGAGAAACAACTTTATTTAGTTTTTCACATGGCCTTAGTTGATCCAACACTCAGTTGTGTACGTGGTGCTGGGGCCTGAACCCGGGTCCTCCTGCTTGCCAGGCAAGCGCCGAAACTGCTGAGCCACCGCTCCATCACTCTCTCTTTAAAAAAAATTAAAAAAAAAAAAAAGAAATCTAGCCAGGCATGGTGATGCATCCCTGTAATCCCAGCAACTCAGAAGGCTGAAACAGGAGGATTGGAAGTTTGAGACCAGCCTCAGAACTTAAGGAGACCCTATCTCAAAATAAAACAGAAGAAACAGGACTGGGGATGTACTTGAATGCTGAGTTACCTCAAGTTTAATCCCCAGTACCAACATATATAGAGACATATATATGAATCTAAATAAGTAGGAAAAATAAAGATAAAGTCAATAGGAAAACAGGAAAGGTATTTGATGGGTATTGGCACATAGTCAATAAGTGGGTGTAAATGTGCTCAACGTAGTGAGTAACTGGAGAGACGCGTATCGAAATGACCATGGTTGGGGCTGGAGCGGTGGCTCAGCGGTTACGGTGCTTGCCTGGCATGCCTGAATACACCAGTTCAAACCCCAGCACCCAGGTACACAACAAAGTGTCAGAGCAATGAAAGCCACATGAAAAACTAAATAAAATTGATTATCTCTGTCTCTCTGTCTCTCACTGTCCCGCTCTAAAAAAAAAAAAAAAAAAGACCATGGTTTAAACTAAAAAGACGGATAATACTAGTGATTACTCAGACGGTGGAATAATGTGGGCCCTCTCCTGACACTGCGGAGCGTAAACTGCTGGAGCACATTGGACAGCAATGGCATTGTTCATCACCGTGCTTCTCAAAGGCCTTGTGCTCAAGACCTGTTACATTAAGAACTCATGACTCAAAGGAACATGTCATGGGCTGGAGTGGTGGCTCAGCGGTTACACTGCTTGCCTGGCACACGTGAGTACACGGGTTCAAACCCCAGCACCACATAAAACAACGCAATGTCCAAGGAATGAAAGCCACATGAAAAAAGAAATAAAATTTGATGAACTGATTCTCTCTTTCTCTCTCTCCCTTCCTCTCTCACTGTCCCCTCTTTCTTTAAAAAAAAAAAAAATTAAAAAAAAAGAACATGTCACGTGTGCTGTATCACTTCGTTATGGCTGCCATAATGAAGGACCGAGGCCAGGTGGCTGCAACAGCACTTTTATTCTCTCACATTGTGGAGAGAAGAAGTCGTGGTCAAGGTGCCAAGAGGGTGGGTTTCCTCTGAGGCCTCTGTCCTTGGCTTGTGCCCTCCTCCCTGTGTCCTTCCAGGATCTTCTCTATGCGCTCGCACCCTGTGCCCCTCGACGTGTTTTTCACGTGGGAACACCAGTCAGGTTGTACTAGGCCCCCTCAGCACCTCCTCTTAACCCTTCCTTGAGGGCCCTATCTCCAAATACGGACCCCTCTGTCACATTCCGGGGTACTGAGGGCTAGGACCTCGACACTTGAATTTTGGGGAGGACAAAATTCAGCTCTTAACATGTGGACTATGTTAACCAAATTTTACCATATTAGAAATTAAAGCGGACAAAAGCATTTATTTATTAAAGATCTATCAATGTGCGCAAGGTTGTTGAAACACTGAGTGCCTTGCAGAGGTTTAAAGCTAAGCACTTTGGTTTCTGCTGACTGCTATCCAGAGGCCATCCTAAGCCACTCAGGATGAAAGAGCATTCTGTGTTCCTTCTGAATTCTCATTTTCCGTCAGCTGCTGAAGGCCACTTGCAGTTCCTGGTCATGTGCAATCCCCAACATGGTGGCTGCTTTCGATCTTGCAGCCCGCGGGGAAGGGAGGCCACACGCATACCCCTTCATCCCCTCCACGTTCTGCGGGTTAAAAACATGCGCCAGCATTACAGCCACACAGCAAAATCGACGTTCACAGCAGCTCAATTTACAACAGCTAAATTATGGAAACAACCCAGATGCCCCTCACTGGATGAATGGATCCAAAAACTGTGGTACATATATATCATGGAATTTTACACAGCAATTAGAAACAATGATATTGCAGCCTTTGAAGGTAAATGGATGGCAATGGAAGAAATTATGCTGAGTGAAATCAGCATAACACAGAGAACCGAGGGTCCAATGTCTTCACTCATCTGTGGAGGCTGGAGCTAAACCCCGGCCATGGAGAAAGGAGGTCTATTATCATGTTTTAAATCCGGATAAGATGCAATGTCATACAACCTAAGGCATTTGTAGAGATGCATTGGGAAGGGGGGGTATAAGGGTGGGTAATTTGGGGGCTCTTGGGGGTAAATCTAATTTTCATAATTTATATATATATATATATATTATAATTTTTTTTCGTTAGAAGCATGTTTGATTGTTCAACAAATAAATTTCTGAAGAAGAAAAAAAAAAAAAACAAGCTCCAGGTCCTGCCGATCCTTGAGCAGGTAAGGTGCAAGGCTTTAGATATGGTTCATCCCCAAAAGGTTCATATGCTGGAACCTCGATAACCAGGGCAAGGATATTGAAAGCTGGTGGAATCTTCAGGAGGTGGGGCGCTGTGACAGATGACTGGGATCCATGATGCTCTTGCAAATGGATTAGTTCCATCAAAGTAGCTTGATGCCAAAGAGCAAGAGGGAATGCATGCATGACTTTGTCAAAATAAACTCAACTAATATGTATAACTATAGTGCTCTAATAATAATAATAATAATAATAATAATAAAACAAAGAGCAGAAGGGCTCTTGCTCACCCCCTCACCATGTGACCGCTTCCCCACACACAGCGCTTGCCTTTCTCACACATGCTCCCACCGTGCGATGCCATCTGTCCTGTTAGGATGCAGCATCAGCCATCACCAGATGTGGTGTTCCAATCCTGCCTTCAGAACTGTGAGCCAACATGAAGCTTTTCTTCATAAAGTACCCACCCTCAAGTATTTTGTTACAGCAACACAAAAAGGACTAAGATAGGATCACAAAAAGGCATGAATACTAGGAGATGGGTTTCCCAGGGGCCACACAGCAACATGTTGTCTCAGTGGGTATCAATGAAGAAAATTCATCCCTACACACGTGTGTCATTGAAAGAGTGAGGAGGCTTTATCAGCTTTTTCAGATGACTGGAGTATTCTTTGATACTACACTAAAACTCAGTAAGTCCTTCTTTCCTAAGGTTGCAATGTAGAATCTGAAGCCATATCAATGAAATTTTTGTACTCATGTAAAAAAATCACTCACCCAGTTTGCATTTTGCATAGATTTTATAACATCATGCATTAGTTATTAGGAAAATATTGGTTCACTGACTTATACAGATCTTCCAAATAGTAATACGTTCTATCATCTGTCTTAAACACCAGGGACTGGAGCAGTGGCTCAGCAGTTCCAACGCTTGCCTGGCATGTGCAAGGACCTGGGTTTAGGCGTCAGCACCACATACACAGCTGAGTTCCAGAGAGACAAAGGCCACATTAAAATAAATAAATAAAATTCTCTCTCTCTCTCTCTCTCCCTCTCTCCCTATGTCTGTCTTGAAAAAAAATAGAGGGAAAAAAGCATATTGCAGGGTGCAGTGGTGCATGAATGTAATACCAGCAACTCGGAGGCTGAGGCAGGAGGATCATGAGTTCAAAGCCAGCCTCAGCAACTTAGCAAGATCCTATCTCAAAATAAAAAGGGCTTTGGATGTGGCTTAACGGTTAAGCACCCCTGGGTTCAATCCCTGGTATAAATAAATAAGCAAATAAATAAATGCATATTTATTGCTACGGGCATTCAATCTCACCAAAAACAGACTTTCATGGTTGGAAATTGACCAAGCTCATAGTGGTAGATACAATGTTCCAAAAATAGTCTCTAATGACCTTTTCCTCAAGAAAACAGCATAATTTGATATGCAGATATTTTTCTATACTGCTTTGAACACACAGAATACTGAAAACACATTGCTCAAGGGTCGAGATTTACTAAAATTAATAACCTTCACTGCTTCTTCGTGGTTGTTCTTAAGTGAAGCTTGCACTGATTTTTTTCTGCCAGTGCTGAACAGGGCAAGGGAGCAATGACTACTGGGGAAGTTTGGAGCCAGGCTAAGGAGCTACAGGTTGATCATCCGTAAGCTGAAAATCTGAGATCTGAAATACTCCACAATTTAGCTCTGAGCACTCGAATGATGCCACAGTGGAAGATGCCATACCATGAAACTGCTTCATGCACAAAATTATTTAAAATACTTTGCACAAGAGGCATTAAATCACCTTAAGCATCATGGACAAGGTATATATAAAACATACATGGATTTTGCATTTGGACTTGGATCCCATTCCAAAGGTACCTCGTTATGTAAATGCAAATATTCCAAAATCTAAAAAAGAAAATCTGAAACACTTCTATTCCTAAGCATTTTGGATTAGGGATACTCACCTGTCCTCACCTGTAGCAGTTTTGCCCATCATGACTTTTTCAACGTTAGTTTGAAAGTCACTCATTCACCTATTTTGGATATATATAGTCTGGCTTTTGACCCAACTAATATTCTTTCAGGAATTTACCAAGAATAAACACATACAAGGTTTCATCAAGAAATGTACAAGAATGTTTGCATAAATATCATTCATAAGAGCCGAAATTGAAAACAAATGTAAATAAAACTAGGATAGATATGCTGTAGACTGTCCATATCCTGGAACACTATACAGCAATGAAAATGAACAAAGTAGGCTGCATGCAAAATAGTAACAATGTGGATAAGCCAAAATAATAATAATGATAATAATAATATTATTATTATTATCATTATTATTATTATTATAACATAACAATTCTAAGGAGGAGAGGGAATCACAAAAGAACCGGTAACATGCAATTCTATGTACATATTTTTTCCAAAGAGGTAAAATTAAATTAGAAAGGATAAAAGTGAAACTTTAAAAATCTCAGTAGAGTATACAGGTGAATTCTTTTGGCTTTTGACATTATTATAGATTTTTTTTAAGAAAAAGGGGACAGTGAGAGAGAGAGAGAAGGAGATAAAGAGAGAAGCAATTTTTTTTCATTTTTCATGAGATTCGCATTCCCTGGACACTTTGCTGTGTATGTGATGCTGGAGTTTGAACTCGCATCCTCGCGCATGCCAGGCAAGCACAGCAACCACCAAGATGCAGCCCCTATAGATTTCTTAAGTCACAAAAATATACTTTTATGAGAAAATATTGATAAATCTAACTATAGTAAAATTCAGAATTTTTCACTAGAAAATATCTTAAAATATAAAGACTGGTTACAAACTTACAGAATATTCTCAATACACACAATCAGAAAAAAATAGCAATAGTACATAAATCATTCCTATCAATGCATTAGAAAAGCAGATATTGCCCAATTGATAAGAGGGGGAAGAACATGAATTGGTATTTCACAAAAGAGAAAACACAGCTGAACAATGAGGGATGGGAGCACAGAGACAGGAAAAATCGAGAGGATGATAAGATATTCTTGTAAACTCATTTGTTAACAAAACTTTAAAAGTTGTGACAATAGCAAATGTTAAAGAGAAAGTAAAGTCACATGATCTGTTATGCATTGCTGAATGGACAGCAATTTGGAGTAACCACATTATAAAATAGTGTCTTTAGAAGGTGAATATTACAAATCTCTATATATGTCAAAAGAAAGCTTTGCATAGGTGGATCAGAGCAAGAATATTTACAGGAGCATTACTTACAACAGCAAAAAACTTAAAAAATAACCCAATTGTCCATCAAAAATAAAATGCATGAAAAATAATACAATATATTTCCACAAAGGAATATTATGCAGGAGGAAAAAAGCAGGACACAGCATTATGGAAGAATCTTGGAAAAGTACTAATAGATAAAGTAAGTTCGCAATAATTGTACAAAGCATGATACCTTTTGAAAGTTAATTTAAAAATATAATTAAAAAATCTAGTTTTAGAAATGTCTGGATGCAGTTAGAACACACAAAAAAGAAAGAAAGAAAAAAAGATGAATGCAGGATTCTGACTAACAACCTCCCATGGTAGAGGGAAAAGAGACCTTGGAAAGACAAATGGGAACCATTGTCAGCTGTCGGCTGTTTCCAAGATCATAGCTTTTGTGTTTGGTGGTGAGATTATGAGGCATAAGATGTCCTTATCTATAAGTAAATAAATAAGCAATATTGAATTAAAAAAAAAACCTTGAAACTGCACCATGAATAATGATTATAATCAATCCAGTTCTGGGCACCTGAAATCCTTCATTAAACGTACAACAAATTAGCTAGACCCCAAAAGGCAAAGGTTGAATGTTTTCTCTGATACACGGAAGCTGATCCAAAATAACGGTGGGGGAGCGAGAGAAAGAGAAAGGAAAAAATTGGGGAGGGAATTCCATCACAGCAGAGGAAAGCTGGGTGCATTAGATGAATGGGGTTGAGGAAGAAGGAGGAAGGACAGGGATGAATCTGGCTTTCCTAGGTATTTATATGGATATTCCACAGTGAACCTCACCATTCTGCCCACAAGACATTTTAAAATGTCTTTTAAAAATACTCTTAAGGGTTGGAGATTTAGCTCAGTGGCAGAGCGCTTGCCTAGCACACGCAAGGCCCCAAGTTCAGTCCTCAGCCTAGAAAAAAATAATAATAAAATAAAAATGCTCTTAATGGGCTGGAGCAGTGAGTGGCTCAGTGGTTACAGTGCTTGCCTGGCAAGCATGAGGACACGAGTTCAAACCCCAGCACCCATGTACACAACGAAATGTCTGAGGAATGAAAGTCACATGAAAAGCTAAATAAAGATTGCTTCTCTCTCTCTCTCCTCTTTCTTTAAAACAAACAAACAAACAAAAAACTCAAGTTAGTAGCAGAAAGATCAGAAGAGGGAAGGGAACAGAGGGAGGAAGGTAGGGAGAGAAAGGGGAAGAACTGGGGACTAAGTTAGAGCAAATCATATTCCATGTATACGTCAAAATGAATACTAACGTTATGTACAATTAAAGAGAGACTAGAAAATGTACAAAAGAAATAAGAAATGCAATTGTTGCACTTTTAAGAAACATAATTGGGGCTGGAGCGGTGGCTCAGTGGTTACAGTGCTTGCCCGGCATGCGCAAGTACACGGGTTCAAACCCCAGCACCCACGTACACAACTAAGTGTCAGAGCAACGAAAGCCATGTGAAAAACTCAATAGAAATTGATTCTCTCTCTCTCACTGTCCCTCTCTCTCCTTTTTTTTTTTTAAAGAAACATAATTGATGGAATAACAAGTAAAAATGCACATAAATCAAGACCAAATTGAATTTGGAAGTTCACATTGGGGAGCTCTCCCAAAGGCAAAATTAAAGGCAGAAAATGAGAAAATGTTTTAAAATTAAAACATTGTAGTTGAAGTACAAAATTACAATAATGAGGATTTAAAATTATTCATTAAAAGTTATTATGAATTAAAATTTATTAATTAATAAGTTTTCCCTCCCTAAGAAAAACTTAATGGACAGAAATGTCCCATAATCAAATAATTTGACTGAGTCAGTAGTGCTACTTGTCCCCTTAAAAGTAGCATACAACTAGAAACGCTGTAGCAATATTTATGAACGTGGAAGAAAAAGGAAATTATAAAAATCATATAGAAAAACCGTCAAACAGGAAGAGCAGAAACATTCTTTTAAAAATAGTCGTAAGTGAGGCTGGAGCGGTGGCTCAGCAGTATTGCGCTTGCCTGGCGTGCACAAGGACCCCGGTTCAAACCCCAGCACCACTTGCACAACTAAGTGTTGGAGCAACAAAAACCAGAAGAAAAACTAAGTAGAGTTGATTCTCTCTTTCTCTTTCTCTCTCTCAGTAATCATAAGGGCTCAATTCATCCTACTAGATGCGGAAGGCAGCATAGAGCAGTGATGTTTAAGCACTGAGTTACCTGTGTGTGAATAAACAGAGTCACACACTGGGAATCACGGAGGACTCCAGTGCATTGCAAAAGTAGCTTCACACATCAGCGGTTCTCAGATGGTTATTGGTGTTGGGATAACTAGATAACCAAGTGGGGAGAATATTATTTCCACCTTATATTCTCACTCTTAGATTAGATAACTTTTTTTTCAAGGATTTTTTTTTAAAGAGAGAGGGACAGAGAGAGAGAGAGAAAGAGCAAGAGAAAGAGAGAAGTTTTTTAATTGAGTTTTTCACGTGGCCTTCGTTGCTCAGACTCTGTTGGGTACGTGGTGCTGGGGTTCCAACTCTGGTACTCACACATGCCAGGCAAGCCCTGTAACCACAGAGCCACCACTCCAGCCCTAGATTAGATAACTCTTGATTAAGATATGATTTTTTTAAACAGTGAGAGAGAGAGAAAGAATCAGTTTTATCTATTTTACATGTGGTTTTCATTGCTCATCCACTTCATTGTGTAGGTGCTGGGGTTTGAACCCACGTCCCTGTGCATGCCAGGCAAGCACCATGACTGCCGAGCTACTGCTCCAGCCCCCACAAATGATTTTTATGGTAAAATTCTTAGCATGTTTTTGGTATTGCGATGTATTTGAATCACTGATCCTTAACTGTCAAAAACTGATTTTGTGGTTTCAAAGGTGGATGTTGGCAACCCAAAGAGAGGAGGGCAAACGTTTGGATCTTCACCAAAAGTTTGACTGGCACAGGTGAAGAATAAGCACCGGCTTCCACTGAGCGGCGACGTGGTGGAGAAGGGGTGGTCACTGTCACAGAGACGCAGGTCACTCAAAACTTCATGGTTAGCTTTCAGGGGTTCAATTTTACGTCAAATGTATAGTCCTTGCCTTACTCTGAAGTTTGCTGACATGAAAAAGAATTTTATTTTGCAGAATAACATAAAATAATTTGGGTCTGCATCTCAGAAGAGATAGGACATCAGAGACAGAAAGAACGCATAACTAAAGCATTAAACTTGTGTGCAGACTTTCCAGATGGGCAAATGCTCTGAAGCACTACCATTCTGCTCAAGAAGCTTCATTTCCTTTCTCTTGACTATTGTATCCATGAGCAGTTCTAATAAATTCACCTTGTATACCTGATTCGTTTATGTCAACAGATATGTAAGCATTATTTCCTGATTAGAAAGCCTCTTAAATCTGCTTTCAAAATTTTCAATGTCTTGGGGCTGGTGCGGTGGGTCAGCAGTTACGGCGCTTGCCCAGCATGCGCAAGTACACGGGTTCAAACCCCAGCACCACGTACACAACTAAGTGTCAGAGCAACGAAAGCCATGTGAAAAACTCAATAAAAATTGATTCTCTCTCTCTCTCTCTTTCTCTCTCTCTCTCTCACTGTACCTGTCTCTTAAAAATTTTTTTTCTATGTCTTTTTTTGCTAAAATTTTCATTTTATAAAACTATGTTCAACTCTGACTTCAAAATACAGCACTGGTTACAAGATCAAGATATAACTCCATGCCAGAGTGCTTGCCTAGCATGGGTTCGATCCCCAGTACCACAGGAAGAAATACGAAGTAGAGTCGTGGTTGCCGCGATTAGGGCTGAGTGGTTATTGAATGGGTTTGGAGTCTCAGTTCGAGGAGATGGATGGGATGATAGCTGCACAAATGAATGAATGTACTTGACGGTTCGTTACTGGTGGTTTAGACAGGCATTTTGTGTTATACATATTTTACCACAATAAAAAAAAGTAAAAATAAAAGTACTAGTCTAGGTAAGTATAATAGAGTTGTCCCAGTGAGACTGGTATAGGAACTGAGTTAATACACGTGTAGCGTTTGAGCAGTAGTGTCAGGTAAGAGGGGACAGAGAGACAGAGAGAGAGAAAGAGAGAAGCAATTTTTATTTAGTTTTTCATGTGACTTTCATTCCTCAGACCCTTCGTTGTGTACGTGGTGCTGGGGTTTGAACTCGCATCCTCATGCTTGCCAGGCAAGCGCCGTAACCACTGAGCCACCATTCCAGTCCCAATACATATATTTTTTAAAGCTATTAACGTAATAGTCATTGTTAGTGTTAATATTATTATTTTCTATCAACGTGTTTAATCCTATAATTTTTTAAAAAAGAAAGCGGGACAGTGAGAGAGACAGAGAAAGAAACAACTTTATTTAATTTTTTCACATGGCCTTAGTTGCTCCAACACTTAGTTGTGTACTTGGTGCTGGGGTTCGAACCTGGGTCCTCGTGCCTGCCAGGCAAGCGCAGAAAATGCTGAGCCACAGCTCCAGCCCTAATCCTATAATCTAAATACACAAATTTCCTGGTGTTGAAAAAAGTGATTTGGGGGCTGGAGCAGTGGCTCAGAGGTTGGAGTGATTGCTTGGCATACACCAGGACCCAGGTTCGAACCCCAGCTCCACATATACAACTAAGTGTCTGAGCAACAAAGGCCACATGAAAAGCTAAATAAAATTGATTCTCTCTCTCTATTTTTTAAAGTGATTTCAATGGTAGTTGTCACTAGTGCTTCTCCGTTTCTCCAGGGAAACTTGGTATCAGTCCTTACCAAGCAGCCCTTGCCCTGCGAGAACGCAGACACTAAGGTTTGCCAAAGCTTTGAACTAAAAACTCAGAACTTGAGCGTGTTCCATCAACTTTTTGTCTACCCCACACATCTGGAGCCATGCCAGCTGTTGCTTGGAATCATTTATAATAACTTCAAAAGATGATAGAAAATGCAAGTGAAAATAATGAATTGTTCTTCATCCCTAAAACTGTTATTCAATACCCAGAATAATTCAGTCCTAAGAATAATTCTGTGAGGGGAACGAGAGCTCCTTCTTCCAGTGAGGAATCTACATGTTGGAGTAGTAGACACTTGGTGCGGTGGTACACACCGTGTGCCATGCCCAGATGGAACCCACCCCTCCAACGCACAGCTCCACAAGTCACAGCATCCACTTCAAAAATTACATAAAAATTGTTTTATTTCTTTTTACATCAAAGCTAAAAGGAGGGGTTGGGAATTTAGCTCAGTGGCAGAGCGCTTGCCTAGCACGTGCAAGGCCCTGAGTTCGGTCCTCAGCCCTGAAAGAAAACAAAGTTAAAAGGAAATACAGACACTGATTTGTCAAACTAAAATCAGGCGACTGCAAGATGAATTTGGAGCCCTTGGACTTCAGTGAATTCATCAAATTATACATCATATGAGGCCTAGCCTGAGAATCCTTGTGACTCCTACTCATTGTCAAGGATGAACAGGAAAAATAAATCCAGCCTTTAAGAGATTGGGACAGGGACTGGAGCGGTAGCTCAGCGGTTAAGGTGCTTGCCCAGCATGCACAACTACGTGGGTTCAAATCTCAGCACCCACATACACAACTAAGTGTCAGAGCAACGAAAGCCATGTGAAAAACTTAATAAAAATTGATTCCCCCCCCATCTCTCTCACTATCCTTCCCTAAAAAAAAAAAGAAAGAAAAAAGAGAGAGAGAGAGAGATTGGGGCAAACCTGGAGACTGAAGACACTGATGTGTTTCCAAAGAGTTGTTCCTAAAATAATTCTAGCCAACTTCAAAGGAACACAGAAGGAAACGGATGAAGACTCCCCAAATTGCCAATACAATAAAATGGGTCACCAGGAACATGTGCCAGGAGGAGGAGCCAACGGTAGGCTACAGCGGGTGAGCTATGGGAGGAGGAACCAAGCCAAGAACCAAAGCCGCCTTCTCCTGGTGGAGGCACCAAACAAACCCACTAAGTGTACCTCTGTAGCCAGGCATAGTGGTGGTGCACACTTGTGATCCCAGTGACTTGGGAGGCTGAGATAGAAGGATCACAAGCTCAAGACCAGCCTCATGAACTTAGAAACACCCCATCTCAAAATAAAAAATAAAGGACTGGGAAAAAATAAAAAATAAAAAAATAAAGGACAGGGTGCTCACTGGGAAAGCACCCTGGATTCTATCCTCAGTACCCCCAAAATGTACCTTTGTAGTAATCAGCTCAACTTGCTTCATAATTCTAATACTGCTGTTGAGAGCTTCCTAATTAATCTTTTTAATAACATTGGCTTCAAAGAATAACACAGGGACAGGAGTGGTGACTCAGCGGTTAGAGCGCTTGCCTGGCATGCGCGGGATCCGGGTTCAAACCCCAGCATCACACACACAACATATGCAAGATCAGCAAAGTCCTGATGAAAAAATGAATAAAATTTATTCTCTCTCTCTCTCTCTCTGTGTCACACTGTCCCTCTCCGAGAGAGAAAAAAAATCAACTTTACCTAGTTTTTCATGTGGCTCTGAGACGAGTTTCCTTTGCTCCGAGACTTTGTTGTGTATGTGGTGCTGGGGTTTGAGCTCCTGTACTCTCCCATGCCAGGTAAACACTGTAACCACAGAGCCACCACTCCAGCCCCCTCCCTTAAAAAAAAAAAAAAAGAATGAAACAGAACACCAGAGATAAAAGAAATACAAACACAAGTTTTTATTTCCTGACCAGGCAAGACATCATACTTTCACACACATACACAAACCAAAAATTCACTGAATGGCTCCTTCAAGGAAAAGCCAGGGTGTCCAAAGTGAGGGCACTGTAAGTTCAGTGGTTATGCTAACTACGGAATGAAGCCAGCACTTCAGATACGGCAGAGTCTTAAGGTCTCTGTAATCTATTGGTTAAAAGGGTCTGTCATTCATCTGTCAAGGAAGAGTATTACTTAGACCCACCGAGGGTCTCATGCACAAAGATTTTATCCGTGTCAGTTGGGTAGACTCAGTTTTGATGAAACACAATACTCAGTTTTTGTATCTCCTAGACAGATGCTGATATAAATGGAAAGTTTTCCTTATTCATAGATAATAACAACCACATGCAATGCATGATATCAAATTCAAAAATAGCTGTAATGACATTTGGGGGGAAATGGAATATGGTTTGGATAGTACGTTAGAAGAAAATTTATTATAGCAGCTTGATTTACTACAGCTAGATTGTGGAACCAACCTCACTTGATGAGTGGATTCAAAAACTTTGGTACATGTATACAACGGAATTCTACTTGGCTATTAGAGAAAACGATATTAGGGCATTTGCAGACAAATGGATAGAGATGGAAAAAATTAAGCTAAGTGAAGTATCTCAAACTCAGAGACTCAAGGGCTGAATGTTTTCTCTCATTTGTGGAAGCCAGAATACAGCGGAAACAGTATGATAGATGGCTAAGCTAATAATAACCTCAACATGTATGAATTTTTACACAAAACAGGGGGAATCTTGCCTAGGATGCTGGGAGATGTAAAGAGGGAGGCAGGGAGGGGGGCAGGGAATAGGAAGGACGTCAAGGAGACCGGGGAGAGGGAGTATGGGGGAATCAACTCAGAGGGGAAGCTTCAACTTCCATGAGAAGCCAATTAACACAGGGGTTTAATAGGGGAAAACATGGAACCCAAGGGGGGAAACCATGGAATGGCATCAGCTCTTTGCTCCGTATTTAACAAAGAAGGAGAAGGAG